>JAPMOQ010059567.1:0-11606 GCA_026543055.1 Argiope trifasciata | reverse complement strand
ATATATATGTATGTATGTATGTATACGATTTTTTATCGAAACATATGAAAACTTAAATTCATTAAGCTTAAGTTCTTTTAACAACCTAAATATATATTCATAAGTAATTGTAAGAAAGTTACCATCGCTTTGCTAAGGCATTAGGAGCTTAATTAAATTATAGTCGCCATAAAAATAAAAAGAGAACAGCGGATATTCTCTTAGAACTCTCAGCGGAAGTATGTTCTATCATAAGAATGAGGTTACTAGAACATAATCCATTACTATACTTCCCAGAAAAGAACGAATTCCTTTAACTCTTTAACACCTTCAAATTTTCGTACTCCTGGCTCCCTTTGTGGGAGGGGGGGAGCTAGAACTTTTGGAATAAAGTATATAATCATTTTAAGGGGAAGAAATCAAACAACGATTAAGAAAAAAAGAAGCAGCATGCAAAATAGCTGCAATGCAATGATGCAAATACAAAAGTATTTTCAGATATAATCAAAATAATTGAAAAATAAAAGTAAATGTATTGCGAATAAAAATAATCAAAAATAAGAACATCCCTAACAGTAAATAGTATAAAACAACACATGGTATAATTTTACAACAATATTGAAATAAATAGAATAAATCTTTCTCATCATTAAATTTCCAATAAATATTTCAGTAGAAAAAGACCAATTGTTTTGAAATCCAAGTAAAATTCATGTTACTACAATCATTCCACATTTTTTAAACTCACATTAACATTAAAAATCGAATTTAAATAATTTAAACACAATTTTAAAATAAAATACCTTAATTGAATTACAAACAATGTTTTCTGTTTAAATTTATAAAAGATAAATATTTATTATAAAAGTAGCCATTGAAAAAAGTAGCCATTATTTCACAAATAATAAAAACTTTTAAAACAGATTAAATTCAATGCAGTAGCATTACACTTAATCTAACTTTAAATAAATTTGAATTACTTAAATAAAAGAATTAACTTACTCAAAATTACATGTCACTTTCTGAATTTGTAATTAAAAATATCTAAATGATTGAATGCTTTTATTCCTTTTCACCAAATATAATCGTTCACTATTATCATCTTCATGTAAAATAAGAGCAAATTTGATGTAATTCATCTAATATGTTATTCGATTACATTTGATAAAAATGTCATTCGATTGGAACTTCATTAAGATTCTGTCTGTCATTTTTATTACAAGCAAATTATTCACTTCTGCACCTTCAGTGTCACAAATAACAAGCTCAGAGATGCCTTCGGAATACATAATGCGTCAAATGAAAATAATAGCCTGCCTGGAAGGAAATGATATCAAATCAAATGTCTTTTGCTTACTATGTTGGTTTTCCTTGATGACCATTTATTATATTGTTTATCGTTATGATTTACGACATTCGTTGTTTCATGTAACAACTGCCCTTCGGGTTTGGAACTATTCCTTTGATAATTATATACGGATATCTACCTGGTTTCATAGTTTGACAGTTTTCTCACCTGCATTGAAAAACAATCTGGAAAGAATAACTAGAGTTCCGGGGGTAGAATATTCTAGCTTTATTACCGTAAATAACAATTTGATTACAATTTAGTACAAAATAAATCTGAGCTGAAAGGGTAAGAGGTAACGAAACTTTGGAATTGCATATTTCAGTCTGATTTTTGAAAGCTGCAGATTAAAATAATTTGATTATTCATTAATCAAGTAATAAATTTTATTATAAATCGTAATTTTAATATATTTTTAACTGTACTGACTTTATTATATTTGGCTTCAAATTAAAATTCCTTTTTTATAAATTGTTAATATAACATTTTTTATTATCAGGAATAGGAAATATAATGCAAAATATCCACTCTAATGATGGACCAGTAGCTGAATTCTAAATCATTATAGTTATCTACATAATTCCAATTGAAAAACTGTTTTAGATGACTCAATAAAATTATTTTTCTTGCTGTTTCTGTCAGAAAATGTATTGAAGAAATTCAAAAGATATAAATTTATGTAGAACATCAGTCCATTAGTCATGAAAGTCTATTAGTCACATTAGTTATATAATCAAGAAACATTAAAATCTTGCACAAAAAACGTTAGTACCTAAGACCAAATTTTTCTTGAAATCAAAATTCATCTAATTACGGAAATAAGAATTTATTGTTTTTAGGCCGATCAATAATCGTCTCGAAGAAACAAAATTTGTTGGCAGGTGGTCTTCTTTAAACAGTCGTTCAGATTCTGTATATACATCCGATATAACGACATTTAAAATTACATAAAGTGTTTAGTTTTCAGCATTAAAAGAATAGAAATTGTTTTGTTTAAAATATTAGTATGCTGAGGATATTTTACAGGATATAATTAATAAATTTAAAACTTATGAGAATTAAGATTTCAAAATTTTTATCAGAATATTTAGTAGTTAAAATCATAAAAATTATAATTATTTATACATTTGGGGTATTTTTAAATAAAGCGATACGCCCATATTTAATAAATCAGAAATTAGTTAATGAATCTAGTCTAATAAGAAAATATTTATTTAAAACAATTTGGACTCCAAAATTGAAACGGAATAATAATAGCCACTATATTTTTGTTATATGCTTTCTCAGTTAAGATAAATTCTAAAATACAAAGTAAAAAATTTCATTATTTGTTATTGTTAATAAATAGTAGTAACAAATAGTGTAAACAAAGTACTATAGTTAAATATTGCTACGTGATATTTCCATAGTAATGGATTTCGAATCTTCATTGATATTTTTTGAATATATTATTACGATTATATTTTTTCAGTTTAAATTCTGAATAAAATTATTTGAATATTTCTTCAAACTCCTATGTAAAAAAAGGAAAGAAATTTCTTTCATGTCTAGCCTTTGGTCTTTATTGTCTGTGGACGAATTTTAGATATTCATGTGTTCTAATCGATTTTTCATTAGTACAAGCCTACTAATTGTTATGATAAAATTTCTAACAAACTTCATTTTAAAATATCTTAAAATTTTAATCTAAAATCTAAAATTTAATCTAAAAATTTTAAAATTTCAGTTTAAAAACCTTTTTCAGAAAATTCCATACTTCTGGCCTTTGTCTAAAGCATTCTGACTTTTACAGAAAGGGAAACTTGGTGTTTGGTAAGATACAGTAGTATTTCTATTTAGATAAATAACTTTAACCATTCTAGATCTTAATAGATGAGAAAAGAAAAGTATACAAAATTCTAAATAAATATCTGAATAGCAATTACAAAAAAAATGTATCCTTTTACATTAAAATTTTTAATATTATTCGCATTAATATATTTAAATATCATTTTACAAATCATCATACAATGCTTAATTTTGTTCAATCATACAATGCTTAATTTTGTAATAAATTGAGCAAAGGTATTTAAAATAAATTTTGTATTTCAGGGTTTTGACATATTTACAGAAATGAGGAATTAATGACCGAAGATAGCACAATATATTAAGTAAAAATACCAGATTCATCGGAAAGATAAATATTTCATTACTTATTCGCTAATGCCAGGACGACATTGATGTTATCATCCAAGAAGCACAATTTTTTGCCTGAGGAGGATAATACTTTTATTGAAGGATATACTAGAGAGTTTAAAAGGGATCACTCAAAAGAGTATCTTAGATTTAATAAAATATTAATAAGAGTTAATGCTTTAATTCTTTGAGCAATAATATTTTTCTTTGAAATAAAATATGAGATCACCGGTGATGTTTAATTCAGAAAAGATGAAAACCGAGAAACATTTTTAATTCGAGATAATGTACCGAAAATCATCCTTGTACCGGCTCATAAGACATGTCTGGTTACTTTATTATAATTCATTTAGAGTTTGACCTTTAATTTTATCCTATAACAATTAGCTTTAATGTTTGTTTTATTCAACCATCTAATCGTAGATAATAAAATCAATTTATTTTGAATCAAATTTTTTATTTGTTAAAAAATGCGTATCAAGAATCAGGATGGGAAAAGTCATTGCTTGATGCTTGTGTTTCGTTTCACGCAATAACAGTATTCCGTTTATTCCATTCATCTAATTATAGGTAATAAAATTAATTTATTTTGAATCAAGTACTTTTTTTCTCATTTAAAATTGACTTTTATTTCATCATTTAAAATGCACTTTTTTTTCCTCTTTTAAAATGCACTTTTTTTCTTATTTAAAATGCACATTTTTATCATTTAAAATGTACTTTTTAAATATTAAAAAAAATGTACATAAAAAATTATTTAGAGGAAAACTGTTTCTTATTTTGTATTCAGCAATAACAGTTTTTTTTTTGCGTAGATTTTTTTTTTTTACTTATATTTTCAAAATTAATTTTTCGCTTTCTGTCTAAGAAATAAAGAATTAGGTTTATATATCTCAGAACATGAACGTTTTATTTCCGAAACAAAAAAGCAAGTGGAAAAAATTATGTAATATGATGTACCTGAAATGTTTATCGTAAATAATAATGAAAGACCAAATGTCCAATTTTAGTTAGATATCCCATAATACTTTACTTCTAATTATATTTCTTTCAATAATTTAATCAAATATATCATTACTTAAATGCATATTAATCTTCACTCAGAAAAATAACTATGTCTATACAAATGCAAAAATTAGGAAAACTTCCGTATACTTTGTAAAAAACAGCTTTAAATTCGAGACTTTTTTTACATCGCAATTACTTCAATTTCTATCCTTTAAGAACGCATTTATCTTATCTGGAAACTACTTGGGAAGAAATGACGCTTTTAATGACCATATATTATTGAACTAGGTGAGATTTCTCTACATTTTTAGAACGTAATGAATGGTGTCGAACCCTCAGTTTCGGCTTCCATTGCACCAAATGATAGCTAGAGGGCAAAAGATGTGAGTAGTTTATGTCTACGAGGAAGTTTAAAAGTTCAGTGCTTCTATACATATCAAATGTCGGAAAGGGACTTGTTTATCGGGATGGTTTAAGTGATGTTTAGTCTAAGTCCGTCTAATTTGAAAAATTTATTTATTCAGAAGTTCATGGAAATGTTCACAAAAGGGAAAATTATTGGTTTCATTTCATTTGGGCATTCATTCAATTTCTAGAATAGGAAGCAGTATTTAAATAAGTAAAAATAATTTTAAATCAATGTTAAATATGTAGAATAATCGCAAATTAGATAATATTATTGTAAAATATAACAAAATAAGTGATTTCAAATTATTTGAATTGTTCCATTTATTACTGTTGAAGAATAATTTGAAATCCAAATCCAAATAATTTTATCTCTCTTTTAATAAACCCATTTTGCATTCTAATTTTGTAATATCGCTTTTAGTTTTTCATTATTTTGAGAAGCACTTTGTAATATAAGTAGTAAAAAAAGATGACGAACAAAGCGAACAAGATTATGATATTATTATTATTAACTCATTTGTATTTAATATTAACAGAAAATATCATTAATGATTCTACAATTTGTTATAGATTTTCGTAGAAGAGTTTTTGCAATACTCTTTGTTATCTGTTTGTTAAACTTAATCTAAATCACTGTTTCCACTTCTGCAATGATTTAATAAACTCGAAGAAAAGAAATCAAAACAGTCTCTTTTGACAAAATTTATATTTTTAAACACTTAATAATTATATCGGGTTGGCAACTAAGTTATTGCAGATTTTGTGGATACATGGACTTAACACTTTCTTTTATTTTGCTAACGTGGTCAAAGCAACTAACCTATGTTTTTTCTTATTGTTTGGACTTCTACCTTTAATTTAGTAAAAAAATTATATCGATTAGGGCTTTAGTTTTGTTTTTATCCCAATTTAAAAATGGAAGAACAGGATGTGCACTTCAGACGTATTTTATTGTATTACTTTCAAAAAGGCAAGAACGTATCGCAAACACAAAAGAAGTTATGTGCCGTATATCGAAATGAAGCATTAAAAGAAAGGCAGTATCGAAAACGGTCTGCCAGATTTCGTTCTGGTGATTTTCCATTGAAAAGGGCTTAACAATATTGCCGTCCAGTCGAAATCGATGAAACCCATATCAAGGACATTATTGATTCAGATCGTCATAGCACAGCACGTGATATTTCAGATAAGCTCAATGTATCTCATACTTGCATTGAAAAAAAAATTTAAATGCTTGGTTATGTCAAGAAACTCTATTTATGGATCCTTTACCAGTTTAAGAAATTCGACGCAACGCATTAGCATTTACGATTCGCTTCTGAAACGCAACGAAATTAACCCATTTCAGAAAAATCTAATTACTGGCGACGAAAAGTGGATAGTTTATAACAACGTTAATCGGAAGAGATCGTAGGTGATGCAAGGTGAACCAGCCCAAACGACATCAAAAGCAGAGATTCACCAAAAAAAAAGATTATGCTGTCAGGCTGGTGAGATTATAAAGGAATTTTGTACTTTAAACTTATGCCACAAAACCAAACGATCAATTCAAATGCGTATGTTCAACAACTCGCCAAACTGAACGATGCAATTCAAGAAAAGCAGCCGGTATTGTCAAATAGTAGGGGTGTTGTTTTCCACCATGATAACACAAAGCCCCACGCGTCTTTGGTCTCTCGCCCAAAATTATTGGAACTGGGTTGGGATGTTTTATCACATATACCATATAGTCCTGATCTTGCGCCTTCAGATTACCATTTGTTTCGTTCCATGAAGAACTCCTTAAATGGTAAAATTTTTAATAGCGCTGATGATGTCAGATCCCATTTAATTAATTTTTTTGATAGCAAAGATCAGAAATTTTACAAGCGTGGAATTTTACACTGCCAGAACGATGGCAAAAGGTCATCGACAAGAACGAACAGTACTTAATTTAATAAAGTTATATTTTAAACAAAAATTTTGAATTTTCCTTTTTATTTGAAATTGGCAATCACTTAGTTGCCAACCCAGTAGATTGAATAGCTTTTCTAATCCCAATAAATACTACATGCACTTTTGATTCCAGTTGTAACACCTTAATTACCTTTTATAATGTTGATTTTAATCATTTCTAATTTTCTTTTTTTTTTCGTGGAAAGAACAATTTACAGAAGGAGATTATATTTTTAAAATAGTTCAATATTAAACAGTAGTGATTTAGAAAAACCACGAATGCATCAAGGAATTGTTTTTTTTTTCAGTCAGTAGACAAAAAGATTTAATTAGAACTACAATTCCGTGTGCTTTCATTTCAATTGTAGATGTTATTTTTAAATTATTCCCTTCTTCCTGTAAATATTTTTGTCCAAACGTCTTAAAAATAACTTTATTACCAGCAAATGTTAATGGATTATACAAGATTTCAAAACATTCATGGCTTCAGAATGTTTTCCCACATAAGCTTCCTCTTCCATTAATATGTGTATCATTTATTTCCGATCAGTAGCTTATTTTCATACAAAAAATACATTACGAATTTGCATTTTTCAAATACTTTAGATCTTTTCAAATTTTTGCTTTCTTTACTAATAACAAAGAATATATGTGCATTTGGCTTACATACTATAGTGAATAGAAATATGAATCTCGAAGTGAATTTTTTGAAATTTTAAATATTAAATTGAGTTTCGAAGTTTTACAGCTATAGCTTTCGAAAATATTACTGCACAAAAACGGATTTTACCTCATCTTCTTTCATAAAAACATAGTCTTTTTAATCGTTCTGATTTAATAATCATATAAATGTTTACTGAATTTCCTAATTTTTTTTTTTAAAAATTTATTGCCTGATTTTTTACATTATATTGCATTTTGACTTTGAAATCCAAACCGTTTCTATAGTTTCTTCAATTATTTAACAGCATGGTTTTCTTCCATTCTTGAAGACTAATATAATATTTGTATAGCTTACAATATCAAAAGAAACAAGGGAAGTTACAGTTGCCGAAAGTTAGAAGATAATTGTAACGGACATTTGCATTTTTAAAAGCATTAATAATATTATGAAAGTGTGTTCCATAGGAAAGAAACAAAAAATATATTAAAGAAACACAGCTTTAGTGTAAGATAAAAGAATCATAGACGTGAGGTTACATAAAAAAGTTTTATCTAAAATCAAATATAAAAAAAATGTTCTAAGTAAACCATTTGGTTGCCTGCAGGAGCTAGCTAGTTTTAAGTACTTATGAAAGCATTCAAAACAATTTGCACGAGCAGCAGATTTTTATTGATTGCACTACATTTCTACTAAATATTAGTTTCAAAATACTTTCTTTCCAGGTTTCCAACATTTTTTTTCGTATATTTCAAGTATCTTTTTTGAAACTTTAAATTCTTTTGAAATATTTTACTATATTAATCTTTCTTTTATTACATTTGTTTCTTTCGCCACAGAATATCCACAGCACATGGAATGTTTAGGATTCCCTGTCGGTTGAAAATATATACGTGGAATATTAATGAATTAAAAATTTTAGTTTATACATACGGAGAACATATTAAACAGGTCTGAAAATTTTTAAAAGGACCTATACATATTTCCTTATACTTACTCTAAAATTGAATAGATTAAGTGACTTAAAATATAAACTTTGCACATTATAAAAAATATGTAATCATTTCACATGAAAATTTAAAAGTGTAATGCTTAGATTGTTTTCCAAAGATTGCTAAGAGTAGTTATTTTTAAATACCAAGTTACGAAACCATTAGAAAATAAGCCCAAAAGTTATAAAAAGCATCATTTTAATAACTATTCTATCTTTAGATACATTAATTACTTTAATTGTTTTCGTATAAAAATTTAATTGCTGACATTATTCTAAAAATCCCTTTTCCGCATATATTTACATAACTTTACCTGAAATTTCTAGATTGCTATATTCATAAAAACGAAAATAAATCGTATCTGAGTCAATAACTCTATAAATAATTGATAAAATTTTATTGCATTTTTCAAATTAAATATAGATATAACATAAATAATAAACCTAATTTTACTTAAATTAACGAATATTCTTTGTCTATTTTAATTTTTGAAAATGTATGCCACTCAATAATTGTATTCTGATATTCCTTTGAAAAATAAAGTAACTGGAGTGTTTTTCTATATGCTTTTTAAAAGCTTCAGTAGCCTATTTGAAATTATCTTCTTATATATTATAAAGGGAATCAAATATTATATTATAAATTTGTTTCATTTTTGGAACATCTTGCTTTGATTGATTGGTTCCAAAATCTGACAGATATTTACAATTTTGATATCAATATCATAATAATTTGGTTTATCCGGCTTATTACATTCTTTAAAGTTATAACACGAATGCATAAACAAATAGACAATAAGTAACCAGAGAGTAGACAATTTAGCAAAAATTTGGCACAGTTTAGAATTTTAGTGATCAACCATGCACCAAATTGAAACTGTCTTTGTCATTGTGTTTTTGAATAATCATGCACATACAAAATACCTTTTTATTAGTATCTTGTCACAGATATGAATTTTGCTTTACTCAAATTTAGTTCGTTTATTTTAGATGAATTATTCATCTAAAATAAACGAACTAAATTTTAAAAATTTTAATTTTAATTACTAACTAATTTTACGAACTAAATTTTAATCCCGAAATATTCAAATTGCAAATAAAAGCATTTATAGTATTTAGCATAGAAATCTGCTCCGATTCCTAAACCTGTATCAATTCGCTTCATTTTTAAAGAATGACTGTACTTTAATTCTAATCAGAATTGTTTTCTTTTGTTTCTTTTAAAACCTATAACGGCGAGTGTGTGCTTTTTGTTAGTTTTAGTACATTAAACAAATTGACTATTTTTATATGGACTTTACGGCGCAGCCTAAGCAA
This sequence comes from Argiope trifasciata, assembly GCA_026543055.1. Lineage (NCBI taxonomy): Eukaryota > Metazoa > Arthropoda > Arachnida > Araneae > Araneidae > Argiope > Argiope trifasciata. The sequence goes on along the minus strand of JAPMOQ010059567.1, from coordinate 1,784 downwards.
AACCAGTGGGAGTAGAGTTCCCGATACTTTTTGGCATACTGTCTAATAAAAGAGTTATAACAGAGAACGTCTTACACGTCGCTGGTGCACGATATTTACTAAATATTAACCTTTGGCTTGAATTTATCCTTTTTATTGAACTTGTCTATCAGAGTTAGCGAGTTAATTACTGATTACTCCTGACGTACAATTAATAACATAATTCGTGATTTCTTTAAGGTTTTCTTTACCAAATAAAATCAAAATTTGGTTTAAAAAAATACACTTTCAATTTAAAACACATACCATATTTTATATATTCATTTGATAACGTTTTTCAGTTATTATGTTTATATGCTTCTGTGAATACAAATCGACAATCAGTCAACGCGTTGTCAGTTTTGGCTCAAATTGCAATAGGTATTAAATATGTATACCGAATTATATCTATTTAGATCTCTTCATTTGGTAGTTAAATTACATTCGAACAGAGTATCATACAGTCTTCTCCAAATTTGACAGAATATTTCCAGTAAAGATCACATCATATTTCATCCATGTATCTCAAAGCATTTTTGAGTTATCATTGTCTCAGACAAATAAGTGAACATTTTTCAAAAACGTGTCTTTTTGACTTCAGGGAGGTCTAAAATGCAGATTCGCAAAAATCTCAAGTTCCAATTTTTCAACGAACACTATACTTTCTCTATACTATGTGTGCCAGAAAGTAAAAAATGATGATGACAAACATGTGGCTACGCCTACCTAATAAAAAAGTACTGTAGATTATAGAATGCTTATCACTGTCACAGACTGATAAATGGGCCGACATTTTTCAAAAATTTGCTTTTTAACATCAGGGAGGTCTAAAATGTAGGTTCGTCAAAATCTGGAGTTCGAATTTTTCACCTATACTTTCTCTACACTGTGCGCACGAAAAAGTAAAAAACTGATGATGGCAAACATGGGGCTCAGGTTACGTAATAAAGCAGTACTGTAGGTTTTAAAATGCTTATTATAAGCTGATAACAAAATTCTTATGGGTATCATTCTTGTCCACAATCCGAAAGCCTTTCATAGAATCTAAGTATAGACATTCCACGAGTCATCATTGATCGGCAATCGATATGACACATATTTCCCCGTAACCAATTCACTCTAATTTTCCATAAAGAATTTTAATCGCGAAACGTTCCAAACCATAATCGCCAAGGAAAGAAAGAGAATAACTTCTGACAGAAATTTCCTGGTTTCTTTCCGATGTTCATAATATCCCAGTGTTTACTCTCCCACAGACCACAGTTTCCAGCGAGGACAATGTCGTTTAACCCGAGGGCACGAGTTGCAGATCGGGAAAAGGAGTTTTTACTTTTCCTCGCTATTGTGTCTTCCCCTATCGCTGGGTCATAATGTTCGACCTTTACGTCTAGCGTGACGAGAGCGAAGCGACACAATCGAAAACTCAGATTCTACAGGCTTCTTCTACTTTTGATAGGATGTTATAACATCAATCTCGCTGGCAATGCTAGTCTATTTTTAACACATCCATCTTACTTTCACTGTCATTCTCCGGCGAAGGCAAACTACTTCTGTTGATGGAAATGCCCTAGATAGAGATGAAACGCTGCCAGTAAATTTTTTGATGTAGTTTGAAATTTCAAGTTATTTTTAAATAGGTCTTGATTGTAGTATAGTTCAGTTCAATACAATTGACTTTCGTAAATCAGTATAATTCAACATTTAATAATTTTTATATTTTATGTGCATTTTCTAAAGATATGCATATAATGATATCTCTTAGTCAA
>JAPMOQ010059562.1:0-10292 GCA_026543055.1 Argiope trifasciata | reverse complement strand
ATTCTATATGATATCCAGCTGTATATTCTATATGATATCCAGCTGTAATTTCGTACAGCATACCATGCTACCTAGGAAGAATTGCAGAAGTGGAGACATGCTCGCATAATTCCTACTAAATACGCGAAGCGAGAATTTTTGAGAGAAATCTCAGCCCATTTTCCAGGAGAAAAAGGAAATTACGTTACGGCTCATCCAGAAGCAAAATTATGGATGTATGTTAGATGATATATTCAAATTTACTTGTCATATATTAATTTATATCATATAACAAAAAGCTTTTATTAGAGCTTGGACATGCGTTCTGTCATAAGGAACCTACACATTCTATACAATAAGGATAAAAATTTATTCAGTTATATATGGAAGATATTAAGGCGTAAGCATCAGTTGATAATTCATTAGTCACGTCTCGCTTTGAAGCTTATATATTACTACAACATAAGGATGAACCTGATTATTTGAACTATGATTAGAAGCGATAACGAGGGTACCTAAGAGAGTAACATCCTTTTCCAAGCTCCCAGAATCATATGAGGAAGAGTATTACCGTTTCATATCGAATGAACAAACATGTACCAGACGTTTTTCAATGACTCAGTACTAGCCTTAAATTTAGAAAGACCTTACGTATTTATTTCGAATTTCTTTTTTAAAAGCAACGATAAAGAAAAAAATGCTCCTCAAACCCACCCAAATCAAATTCTCACATTTCAGACACTCCCACCACTTCATTTAAAAATAGTTCAACAAAATGAGGTTTAAATGTATTATAATTACTAATGATATGCTGTTTTAAATATCACTGAAAACTAGACAAAGGATCTAGATTATTTAAACGCTGTTTTTATTCAAGTTGGACACAGCATATAGACCAAGGGGCTTGGCCCAGGTCCGAAAAAACAGTTGCTGTCGCCATTTGGGCGCAGACAGTTAGTCAATAACAAGCTCAGAGCATGTAAAATCGGAGACAGTTGGTCCGACCGTTCAGCAAAAGGGAGGGAGATTTTTTCGCGACTTGAAATCTGAGGCGAGTCATCAATGGTAATTAGCGAGATTCCCATATGATTGGGATTACACGATCTCCCCGATTTGCATTTTGATGATTGTATAGGAACTCGTCTCCTTAATTTCATTCTCACTTGGCAGCGCGTTGACCCAAACCAGTTAATAAAGGTGCATCCAGTAGCCCGGTCCCGGCCAGTCTGTATAATTGGAAGACGAGCGCGGCTGAGACTGTTAGTTTTGTTGCCGGCTGCCTGGCGACTGTCAATTCTTTTATTTTGGAAGAAAAACAAACATTTTTCTCTTAGCTTCCGTGATGAGACAGCAGATAATAAATTAGCTGCAACACTCCACAAGAAATCTTGACAATAAGAACTAAATGTATGCATGTCGCGTACTAAAAATAATTTAGGAGATTGAAATCTCCACTTAAAAAAAGTAAAAGATGTTGGTGTCCCAATATTTCCAACTGGGATATTATAAATGAATTTTAAGCCGCTGTTCATTAATTAAATTTTTTTTTTCTTCAGTTAGATTGGAAATGCATCTAATAATCGGGTTAAAACATTACATACGAAATAATAGTTATAAAAATTTTATACATGTGTTCCATGCCAAAATGATGTCTCATGCTTAGAAGATTTGGTAAAATTTCTACAAAGTTAGTGCCCCGATGTTTTTTTATATTTTAAAAGTGTCGAATTTGATTATTAATTGATTCAATTGGAGTGGTTTATTAAAAATCTTTCAATTTATTTACAGACAATGCCAATTCGTAGATATTACTCTTTTCAATAATTAAAAGTAGGGCTATTTTATTATTAGGTAATTTTTTATTTCTTGAATTAGTGCCGAATTACTATCAAAACTACATTAATAAAATTTCGATTTCTTTCACAATTAATAACCTAAGATACAGATAGAAATAAGAACCAATGTATCATTCAGAAATTTGTAGAGTTAGCAATAAAGGGAAATGTGCTTTTAATAATTTGCGGCTGAACATTGATTAGAAACATCTTTCAATATATTTTTTTAAAAAATAAATAAATCTGCAGACTGAATATAAAATCCATTGCAGTATGCTGGTTTTCAGTAATCATGTACTTTTTAATATCTAAAACAGCAGTAGAAATGCTCTTTATAATACTTATGCAAGTACAATAGTTAATATTAGACTGAAAATAAAGACGAATTGACAAATGACGTATTTCCATGGTGTCAGCTTTTCCAGTGCTCGATTGATTTAAACAAATCAGATTAATAATGCCGCAAAATAAGGCAGATAAATTATTATTACTAAATAAGGTAACAATGTATACTTAGTAAAGGTAAATAAAAAAATTAACCGAATTCAAATTACTCAATATACCAAAAGTCAGTCAGAGGAGAATTTCAAAAAGACACAATTTCAATTAAGTTACTAAGCATTGCATGTATGGTGGCCTTTGACTATGTAGAATGCCGTTTTGTTTAAAAAGCTACTGTCTTCTCTAAGTAGTTACCAAAAATAATTCTACTTGGATTGAATAATCGCATAATTACAAGAACTGTGTTGACAAATTAATCCCCGAAAAGCTTCATATAATAGAGATTAGTTAAGAAATATCATGCTAGGCAAATAAAAACAAAAAGAAAATATGCCCAATAGACCATATAATCATTTTGTGTTACAGACTAATAATATTTACTCTGACTGCGTTATCAACTAAATTTTTCTTGGTGATAAGAAATAACAAACAGAATATCCCATTAGAGCATGCACTCTCTTAAGGAAAATATTGAGTTTAGAATTGAAAATTAAATACAAAAATATTAGTATTCATTGGAATAAAAAAAGATAAAGACATTTATCCGGCAAACAAGGTATAATGCGTCATTTAAAGTATTCTTCAATCCAAATTTAAACCTCAAAGAAATGCCCTATTTAGATTTTTAATAATAAATATTTTCTTAAATTCCAGTATATCAAAATATTTGTAATTATTCAAGACATTCGTCATTCTATAATTATCAATAAGTTTACTCGACTAAATCATGTTTTTCAGTACATATGGTACAATGAATGTTAATAACAAACAAATTTAAGCAATGAACGAAATTTGAGTTCTTAGAGATATGAACAATAATTTATAATATCTGAAATATAATACGCAATGTCTTGTATAATTTTTTAGTAGTATAGAGGGTTTTTTTTCAAAGCCATTTCGTCGCAAAAATTACATCTAAGTACTATCTAATGATATTAAAAAAAGAACCCGAAGTATAAGCTATTTTTGAGCTTGCATGAAACTGTTAAAACTTATGAATATTATACTAAGCATTAGTTATTTTTTAAAAGTATAATTTAATATGACAATTACTCTACTAAAATACGATGAAAACTAATTTATGCAATAGAAGAGAAAGTTAATATTTTAATTTCATCGTGAACTGATATGGGCATGCACACTTCTTGTTGTGAAAATATTTGTATTTCATTCTGAATAATTAAATTGATTTTTAAAATTAATTACTCTAATTTAAGATAATATTATGTATTAAATAATAAATAATAGTTACTGATTAAAAAAAACGAAACAAATGAATAATAAGTAAATTATCCCAAAATGACTAATAATGACATATTATTTCCATTTAAATTTACAAGAATCAAAATATATCAAAAATTTGTTTGACTGCATTAAAAGACTCGTATATTGCAAGAATCTTCTTGATATTATAGTAATAAATAATTTATGCACATCTGTCTTGGTCGACATTTTGATACTTCTTACGGAGTAGATACAAATAGGTTTAATTTGCATTCAGTTCCTCTTGTTGTCCAAGAATTGCGCATAGGGAGAGTTCAATCACTTGTCAAATCTTTGAACAATTCATATACAAAGTAAATTTTGGTTCGTAAGAGATTGCATTCGTTTCCGTCGAAACATTAGTATTTGTTGGAGCGTTGCACGACAAAAGAAAGAGTAAAAAGTTGAAGGAAACTAAACAATTTAATGGACACTCATTTTTCAAACAAGAAAGAAAAACCTAGAAAAAGTTTGTGATGCATGAAATTTTTTGACCTTGACAAGGAAGAAAGTCAATTTCAGTTCAGTAGATGAAGGTTATATCGAGAAAACGAAAAGGAAAAAATAAAATTTTACCAAACAAAGCAAGCTTTCAGAAAAGTTTTCGCAAACACAGTCGATTTTCTTAAATAAAAATCCGAGACAAATCAGACTTCTAGGCTATATATAGACTACTACATGATCGATAGAATGTTTATTTTCTATTCGAAGAAACCACAAGAAATAATATTTGTTAAGAAATTTTCTACGAAATATATTGAATAACTTTAAAGAAATTTTTCGATACGTTTGCAGCAGTACTTTTTCAAATATCTATTTTTAATCAATCATTTCAAAAACGCCTTATGTTAACAGATGTTAGATGTCGGAAATATTTACTATTTAACAGTTATGTCAAAACATAACTGTTTCTTATTGTAGATATATTTTTATAAATTTTATATTTACGAATAAAAATTAATAATAATATCTATTGTCTACAAATATAATTACAAATGATGGACGCAATTTAAAAAATATTTTCGAAACTACTGCACATTTTATAATAAGTGATACATGAATTTAAAGAGAAATGTACCGAGCTTTTTTTCAGTTAGAAAGGTTTGATGTGTGACCCCTTTGTTACACGGCATACGTTTAATCTGCAATCAAGTTCGTTCCAAATATTTTGTAACATTACTCTATCAATAGTTCCGATTGCAACACAAATGAGTTTTTTAAGTTCTGGTACTATTTTGGCATTGGTGGTTCATAAACAATGTCTGGTCACAATTTTTTTTCATGGGATTATGACAAAAATAAACAAAACAAAATGCTATAAAATGTTTGGAACGAATTGGATTACAGATACTTAACAAGAGGAAAAAAAATCGAATATATTTGTGGGGAAATAACTGAGCGAGTAGTTAGATGTCAACATTCAAGAATTACTGAAACTGGGGAAAAGTTAACAGAGCAATCAAGACACAAAAATCATTTCTTTTGAGTAATACTTGCCGAAATTCTCGAAAGGGAATATTAAAATCAAAAATTTAAGTGACAAATCGTCAGAGAAAAAATAATAATTTTGAATGTTTTTACAGGATTCTTGAAGATACCAGTAGATGACATTTGGGTGAATAACATAAAAAGTACTCGAAACGCAAGCTACGTTAGTCTTTTTTTTTGGTAAAATCTTAAATAATTTCTTATTTTATGGCTAGTTCATAATCCTTTGGCTAGTCATAAGCGAAATCTAATTGAACTGCAAACGCGGGATCAAACATGAGAAGAATACATAGGATTCCTAAGCCCTAACTATACATCTCAGATACGCATCTACAGATTATGTACAGCTACATATCTATTGAGAAATGGAAAATATTTAAGTAATTATGAAATCATGCTTTTCCAATAAAGGCATCTATATAGTAAACTTAAAGATAAATCTTATCTAAATAAAAAAAATGATCTAAATCGTTAGCTGTTTCCGTGATACAAGAAATAAATGTATTTATATTTTTTATTATATTATATTAATAATATAATATACGATATGATATAAGAATTACTCGTGAAAAAGTTATAAAATAAAATAATTTGATTAAGTGAATTATTTAACATGAAATTGATTTTCAGCACAAAAAAAGTTCAGGCAACAATGCAACTTCCATTTTTTGTTATTTCCAACTTAACTAGCTACTTTACAACCCTAAATTTAAACTCGAGACATTAAAAGACATTTTCTCATGGATAAATATCACAATTTAACATTCGAATATTATCTGCGTTATATTTTTGGGTGCAAGACGATTCTCCATGGCGACACTTTGCCTTATGGAAACTGATCACCAATGACAACTTCCTTGACATTAATCCGAGAAAGTCGCACGTCATAATTTTATTGGGAAACCGACATCGCGTGAATCCACGATGAGCTGCGTGTGATAAAAAAAGTGACCATTTACGCGTGGGACTACGAAATCCTATAAAAGAGCAATCAATTTAGGTTCTTAAGACGGAGAAGTTAAGGAAATCAAAGTAATTTCACTGAAGAAAACTACATGTAGAAAAAAAAAGCATAATACAGTGGCCTGTAATTGGAGAATTTGCTGTAGAAAGGAGAAGGTTTCACTCTGAAGGTGGGGTTAGTTATATAAATACCATTTTGGGACAGAAAATACTTTCAATAGGTACAAAAAAGTTGTAGCTACTGCCGTTTAACTTTCGTATGTTTTTAATACACTTGTCAATTTATCCCCTTTTCAATAAAAAAATTGAAGTAATTTTTAAAAAAAACTAAAAACGACCATAATTAAAACTTGAAGGGCAAAATTTATAACATAATTATGTTAGTAAAAATATGTGGTTAGTAATTTTAACAAATGGTATAGTAAAATGTTATAACAAACCAAACGGTAAATAATTTTACGATGAATTCAAATAAACAACGTATCCAATGATACATATTACTAAAGAAACTGCAACCATTGAAAAAACGCAATTTTCTTTTTATAAAATTAAAATACATGCAATGTTTCAACTGAAGTTTTCAACAAATAGAAGGCTATTTATTGATTGTGAATTATTTATCTTTGATTCATTTATTTTTTTGTGAAATCTCTTAGAAATAGAATAGAACATATCGCATAAATGTCACGTTGTCTAGAAGAAATATTTGAGGGAAAATATTTTTTTCATTTGTCAGAAAAAATTTAACATTAAACATAATGCGATTTTTTTGGAGAAAAATCTAAAACTTGGAGATTTATTAAATATTGAATTAATTTTTGATGATAATTTTTTTTCCTACATTTCTTTGAAAAGGAATTAAAAACATTCAACTCGATTTTTTTAAAAATTAGAGCATATCAGGAATAGAACAATTCAGGGGATGATAACATAGGGGAAAATGGTATTTAATGTCTAAATAAAGCCCTAATCACAGATGAAAAGTCAGTGTTATATTCCTTAAATTATCCACCCACTAAAACTAATACCTGTTTCAGATAGATTTCACAAATGAATCTCCTTTGCATATAACCAACTTCAGATCTCTCAGATAAATAATAAGCAATTTATAATAAATTTTAGAAAAAAAAAGTATCCCAAAGAAACTGAGTAACTAAAAGAATAAAATTCAAAGAATGGAAGTACTATAAAGATAATTCAAATTAAATTTGAATTCAAATTGATTTTCAAGCTAAGCACCATTTTATACTTCGTATGAACTGTATCAGTTATTGTTTTACAACACCTTTGTGACTAAATGTGTTAAAGCTATTTAAGTAATGATGACGATTAAAATATTATTTGACACGTACTGAATTAATCAGTTTTGGTGGCACAAGTTTTCATAAAAATGAATTGGAATGAGTTAGAATTCAACCAACCTCTATATATGCGTAAATTTGTTCTAGAAGTTGCGAGGCCGAATAGAAGCAACTTTTAAATTTTTTAACTCCGATTTATTTCACTTAGGAAGTCTTAATTTACGCACAAAAAATAAGCTGTAAGAAATACGTCTGACTAAATCGCAACACAGATGCAAAAGAGAAAAAAAAATTTCCCTTCAGTGTTTTTACAATGAGATTTTGATAGAAATTTCTTTAACAAGTGCAGACTTAGGAAAGGAAATTTCAGGTATCTTTAAAAGAATATTGTAAGCATTTGGGAGTTTTATTCCTTCACTTGGAGCGTGAGACGTTGAGATCGGTGGTTTTATAGAACGCGTGTAGAATGAATTAAATAAAAACGAAAAATTAGATGAGAAAATAACATTTTAGAATAAATTTTATATGTGCTAAATTAAGAAAAAAAATTAGGTTTTAAATTAGATTAAGAAATGTCAACACATATTTTATATTTCTAGTTTTTACTTCAGATAACAAGAATTTTTCAACACTGTACTATATTTTTTTGGAAACCCAGTTACAATAACAATCATGTTGAAAAAGGATTCCTACTGAGTAAAACTGTAATACAATTTTATTTTAGAGTTCAAAACTAAAGAGACTAGTTGCAATTGTCTGTAGAATTTTTTTTATCAATTAAAAAGTGTTTTTCTCTAAATAGCTAAAACGATACAAAGATCGAATAGTAAACTCGTGCATTTGATTATATTCAAAAATCTGTTGTAAATCATTGTTAATATAACCTATAACTTTATAAACTCGGTACAACATAATGTTATTCCTTTCAATAAAGATAGATTCAACTAGCTGTTTACCGAAGTTTCAAAACTTGCTACTTTTAAGTGAAATAACAGATCCATTAATTCACTACAGAAAGACAAATATTACGCACGAATTTTTTCTTGAAGGAAAATTCCTTTTCTTCATTATCGGATAATAATTTTTCACAAGAGCCAAACAATACAAAAATTTTAATTTCCTTCCAAAACTTCCCTGAAGATGGCATAGTTGAAATCAAAGAATTTATCAAAATATATAATTTTTCCCGATACTTAGAATACATATATTTGAAAAGAAAAGTTGCGTAGTGATAGAATGAAACCAGGTTTTACCAAGCACGAAACATAAATTATTTTTTCTTAACTATGCCAGTTTGAAGAAAAATGATAGATTATTGATCAGTCACGAATTTATATCATGATCGCTAAATAATAGCCTGAACTCTGGACCAGAAGCAACGCCGCATTTAAATTTTTTTCTTTTTAAAAATGCACAATGTATCACGATTAAATTTCAAGTTTGACTTTTTTGACCTTGGATAATTCAGAGAATTCTTTAAGGTTAAATGAAAGATTTGATAAAAACATGTTAAATATTTCGAAACTAAAGAAATGACAAGACATTGATGATGTTGTAAACACTATTAGTATAAATGATAATACTGTAAAGGAATATTAAAATGCTATTGCCTATTTCGTTTATATGCAATACTAATAAATCATTTATGATTTAAAACTTTAACACACACATTAGTATTTTTGGATATTTCGCATGGTAACAGCATTTAAAAAAAACGGAGTAATTAAATAATAGAAAATTCCATACCATGCTCAAATGCGGCAAAATGTTTTTTAATTCTTGCATCCTAGGCGCATTCGTTGGTTAAATTGTTTTAAAAAAAACGATGCAATTTCTAAGATTTACAAACAGTTCTAATAATATGTTCTCGGTAAATATTTGTCTTAATTGCTCAAATAAACAAAATTTAATTATATGTGTTTTAAACCTAAAACGGATGTCATCATAGCTGCGACAGAGGAGTGTTAATATTTAACACAATTATAAAAATACATTTTGTAATATGATAGAGGTTTCACCGATTTTAAGATCACTATGGTTTAAAAGTAAAACTTTCGATCTTTAATCTAATCAAACATATATCATTTATTTATATAAATCTAATGCGTCTTAATTTTTAATATATTCTTTAGAGTAACAACAAAATTTAAAACTACTTGACTGTTTTGGCACAAATCTTGTACAGAATTCTGTTCGAGGACAATATTTCACTAAATACTTCCTATTCTGAGCACATCAATGGATGCATGTATTATTTCGATAGCTTTAACTTGGCAGTATGAAACGCGAGTCATTTTGACTCAACGTTACAAAGGACGAAATAAGGAGAATGAGTCTCATAAACATGGTTGCATGGGATTCATGTACTTTGGTAAAATCAGTCGAATTCCGACATCATTTTTCAATAAAGTCCGGCGATTTTAAATACTAATTCAGGGCTCGAATTTGGATATATTACCAATCTTTACATTGATTTAGAGGCTTGAAGAATGAATTATCGTCCTTATTTTCTCACAATTAGAAATGTTGAATTACCACAACACACTTCGAAAAATTTCAAAACTAACTTCTTTAAAACAAATTCAAAGAAATGCATTGCTTTTTTTATAAGATGAAATTTGTTATTTAAAATGTAGAATTTCCAAAATCTTCTTCTTGAATTAAATACATGAAAGAATAATATTATATGTATATAACATTACTATGATATTAATTAAAAAAAACTAAAACGTTTCTATACTAAACTAAATATTTCCTGAATCTAAAAAAAATTCAAATAATCAAATGACAAGAAACACTTTTTTGGAGTATAACAATTTTATCAGAAAATTAAAAAAAATATTCAAACTCAAAATAAGAAGCTAAAAGAAAATTTCGCTAATTCCTAAAAACCAATGAAGAATAAAAAATATATGTAATGAATAATTAAATATGTATAATGAATAATTTAAAAGAAAATATT
>JAPMOQ010059541.1:4473-16060 GCA_026543055.1 Argiope trifasciata | reverse complement strand
TTTACAATCAAGTTTATTATTGAAGAGCCTTTCAGAACTTTTGATAGTTGACTGGAATAAAAGGAATTTGAATAAACAGAGAATAATAATCCGAGACAACTCAATAATGCTTACTTTTTTAATGCATGTTTTTCCAAAATTATCGAAATTCAAAAACTTACTTAGACCTAAATTGACAAGATCGATTCCTTCTTTGATTAAGCATTACCTCTCGTTTCAAAATCTTCGAAATCACGAGAAGAAGGGTCTGGATCAGGAAAGATCTTTACCCCACAGAGAAAAAGAAATGCAAGAACGTAGCATCAACGAGAGGAGCAACAATTTTTTCTGTCTTCAGCAAAACACAGATGAACTCTCATCCTTGTGAGTCTGGTTTCTCTTTAACCTGAAAGTTTTATTAAAAGAAAATTACGTAAAAGGACATATTAACTTTAATAGCTAAATATCCTTACTTCAATTGATTACAGATTCTAGAATTCAGGGAACTGGAACACTGCGTAATGGATTCCAAAGTTCTTGAAGAATTCAACATTATAAGAAACTCAGAAATATAAAAAAATTAAATGAAAAATATTTAAAGAAAAATTGCATGATTTTTACCATTCTATTTAGAGGTTTTACTTTTTCAAGTAGTTAGTAAAGCTTCTATTAACTTTCTAAAGTGTCAAATAACTTTCCAAAACCATTCTAAGCTTATATTTACAGACTAAAATTCGAATCAGTATCCATCAAGTGCTTCGATTCTTATAAATCTGCTCTCTTTCAAATCGAAGTTTTATTCAGATTCTGGATCTTCCTGTTTTTACCTCATTACAAAAAAATTCGTTTCGATCATTCCTGCTTTGTTGACTGCGTGACTAGCAAAATATTCAACGGGTCCCAGTTAAGCAATTCAGCTATATTTTCTTTTTTTACATTGCAGTTCCAGAGTAGAATGTGCAATTAATTGCCATTATGCTCAATAGAATTGGGTAGCGTGAAGAAATAACCATTATTTAGCCATGCCGCGAAAAACAAGTTAATGAGACGTGAAAATAATTCAGAAGAAGCTGCTTGTATTTTTTATCACACACATAGAGAAAACTTTTGCCCTTGGACTTCAAAATTAAGGCTCTCATCAATTAAAATCATTGGTTAGGAATTCAGAAGTGACCTTGTTTCATAATATGGACGTTTAATTAATCTGCATTTTGATTCATTCCTTTATGTGCAAATGAATAGTTCAGAACACACATAATTTTACCTCAGTCATACAGGCCTAAAAACAAATACAACTACATGATTTTGGAATCTTCGGCTCTAAAATTAATTTTTATCTTAGAAGTTTTTAAGTTATTAAATACCAACACTTATCGTAACATTTGGATTATTAATACAAATGCATGAGAATAAGTAGCCAAATTATCAAGAAAAAGGATAATTTAATTTGGAAATTATTCTTTTTCAATTGCAATATAATTTAATATTCATTACCTCCAACTAAATCTGTTAAACGGCGTAAAATTTTCTAATAAAATTGGTTGCAATTACATAATTGAAAATTTTACTATCAATTCTAGCAATCATCCTGCTATTTTTGCCTTTAATAATTTCAAAAACTAGGTTTATTTGTGCCAATCATAATCGAGAAGCACCATTTGATAGATTTCTGCATTCTGACCCCAATATTTATGAAATAAAATATCATTTACGCATTGAGTTATTTTTCCCTGTTATTGTATAAAATGAATATTCCTTGAAAAGGATATGCATCCAGAATCGAGCCCCAACAATTTTAAAAAAGTTAAAATATTGTTATAATTTATGGAATGGTTACTAATCCTCAGACTGCACAATTTTTTCAAAATCAAATATTTTTAAAACAGAGAGATTTTAGTTTAGTTATATTAACGTCTTGTTTTGCAGCTACACTAAGGCGATTTTGATACGGACCTCGTTATTTTGAGCCTCAGTCAGATGACAAGGACAACACCTGAGCTGGCACTAGCTCTCCAAACTTCCACACTACACCAACGGGAGGATGTTTGGCCCCGACGGATTTAATATGCACTAGACCCACATACACGGCTGTTCTTCGGTGGAATAGAGCCTGGAAACTGCAACCCTCCGGTGCCGAAGCCGAAATCTTACCACCAGGCCACTGCGGCCCTCAAACAGCGAGATACTTGCAAGGTGAATTGCATCCTAATACATTATAATAAAAATTGTAAAAATAAACATTCTTAAATTGCGAGAAACGCAGCATGCAATAGAAAATGGACCCAATGCCAACCCGCAAAAATTGTGGGATAAGCAGTTGGAGGTTCAAAAGAATTTATGAATATGAAACATTTCCAATTTTGCATATTTGACCGAGAAATAAGAAATAATGAAGTTGACCAAGTGACAAAGCAAAAATTCTGGATCATTTTGAAAATAAAATGCAAGCAAATTTTTTCCATGACACAAAAGGATTACTGCATTTGTATGCTTTAAAAAACAAAAAGTAAGTAAATATACCGGGAATAGTACTACTAGAGAATTTAAACTAATATGAATCGAAATGCATCATGGATTTCAAGTTTCTATAATTATGCCAGCCATTTTGGGGCAATTATCTAATGAGAGAGTCTTGGTATTCTATTTTAAGGACTATATAGAGAAATTTTAGCTTGTGTCTGAAATTTAGAATGTCTTTTAAAAATTGACACAACCAATTTTAGGAAATTACAGGATTTCTACGGAATCAAAATATTCCAAAATCACTTGATCTGATTATTCCTTTATGGTATAGAATGCCAAACTTTGTGAACTTCAGACTTTATACTCTCAGATATTCAAATATATTAATATCAAATGATACTATCTGCTGCAATATCTTGCAATACCCTTAAAGTGTAAAACTTTTGAATAACATCAAACTAAATGCGGCTATAAATGACTATAATTTAAATTCAGTTAAGCTTTTCAAGAATTAATATTGATAAATGCAAAGTAAATCGATAAACGATTAAAATCTTTGAAAACAAAATGACTAATTATAAATAATTGTTGCAGTTGGTCTGCATAAATGAATTGTAATGAAGAAAAAGCCAGAAATTATTAATTTCATTCGTAATGAAATTTTAATTTCTCATTCGGGCGCTTTCTTATTTGCAGAATATTATCTAATGAGTTATCAGTGTCGTTTAAGAAATTGTAATTTCCTAACTCAAATTCGTGATTTTCTGGATCTTACTCTGTCAGACATTTAAAAGGTTTTAAGCCCATTGCTCCATATTTATTCAAATGCATTAATATTTTGAGATTTTAGTATTTTAATCTTTCGGGATCAGGAAGGATATAAAATATTTTCCAGATTGTATCGAATTAATTAGAATTGATATTTTCTAATATGCACACATATTTAAAATGTAGTTTAGGAAAAATTTCCCTTTTGGACTATTTTATTAAAAACCCCACGTTTAATCGAGTAATTTAGAAAAATAAGCTTCACATTAACGAGTAAAACATTTTAGAGCATTGAATATACTTTGTGTTTGATATCTCTGAACTCGGTTGAATGTTCATTTCTTTTTTGTACTTTCGGTTTTTCACTTCTACTTACTACAAAAAAAACCATTATAAAAAAAGGCAATTAAAATCGAATAATTTCACTTTAATTTCGACAGAAAGTAAAATTTTAAGCCTTGCGTGAGCATCTAATATTTCAAAATTATGGAGAGTATAGCCTGTATGTTCATAAATTTGTTAAATTGACAGTTTTTCACACACGTACAAAACCCAGATGCAAACTTTATGTCATCTCATATTGGGACGAGCAAAAACATATGGATGCACAGACGCCTATGACATCAAAACATTCTATACTGTTCTACCCCACAATTAAAAATTCATCGCCTCTGACCTAATTCCAAGAATTACATTCACTGAAAATTGAGTACTGTTCTTTGAGAAAGACGACGGGGCAAAAACTGAATCACTTCAGGAGAGAGCATTTAGACTTATTAAATGAAAAAAAAAAGAGCAACAGAATAATAGATAGAAAAATCAAACTGTGTTTACGACACTCTATGTCATACGCTTAATTCAAAAAATGTTTTAAATTCTGAACAAAGAGACCTTTCATTTTTCAAAGTGATTTTAATTTATATAAACTAAGGGTTAATTCATTTAATAAACCAGCGCATCGTTTCTTTTTTTTTTTTTGAAATTATTTATGACACCAGATTAAGATTCCGTGACTAAAGCCATTAATTGTTTGATATTTTAAAATAAAATACGTTTTCTGAGCCTTTCATGAATATAGTATTAATTTACAAATCGGAATTAAAATAATTGTTTGCAAAACAATTCTTTAGCTGTCAACACAACAATTATGTAAAGATTCTTTTTCCAACAAAAATTTGATTTCCGAAAATAACTTTATCTGACATAAACATTTATCAAGGTTCAATTTGTTTTAAACTCACGTCCAAAGCTCGGCTTTTCTGTATTAGGCAAAGCTGTCTGCAGTCAATTCGATTACCACAGTTCTTATTATAAACCGGTATAAATACAAAATGAATTTTGATTGTAAACAACGAGCATAGGTAATTTCCCAAATGAAATAAATATCACCGTCTGTTGTTTATATATTTTCATTCGTTCACAATATTTTTTACCCACCACCCTAACCTGAATTCAAGGATAAAACTCATTCTACCTATCACCCATATTCAGCCAAGACCCTCAAAATTTCACACGACTCAACACTCTGATGCTACCCTAAAAACAAAATATCATTCCATTCATCACCCATGCTCCGAAACTATCACCAAAATGTTTCTCAAAGCATTATCCACACTCCGACACAATCCACAAAATATTTCCCCATGCATTACCCACACTCAGGAACGAACCTCCAAATTTCACTCCATTCATTTTCTTACCCACAGTTAAACAAGATTCTCGAACTTTCACTCCATTCAATACACACACTGAGACACGATCCTAAAATGTCACACCATTATTAACACTCTGACAGTATCCTCAGAACAAAATGTCCCTCCACTCATTACCCCCCCCCGACACTACCCTCAACACAAAATGTCACTCCACTCATTACCCAATCTACAACACTATCCTCAAAACAAACTGTCACTCCACTCATTACCCGCACTCCGGCATTACCCTCAAAATAAACAGTCACTCCACTCATTACCCACGCCCTGACACTGCCCTCAACACAAAATGTCACTCCACTCATTACCCACACCCCGACACTACCCTCAACACAAAATGTCCCTCCACTCATTACCAAATCTACGACACCACCCTCAAAACAAACTGTCACTCCACTCATTACCCACACTCCGACACTACCCTCAACACAAAATGTCACTCCACTCATTACCCATTCTACGACACTACCCTCGAATCAAAGTGTCACTCCACTCATTACCCATACTCCGGCACTACACTGAAAACAAAATTTAATCTCACTCATTACCCACACTACTGCACTTTCATCAACGCTAAATATCACTGCACTCATTACCCACATTACCCTCAAAACCAAGTCTCTCCTCTCATTACCCACAATCCTGAACTTTGCTCAAAATGAAATATTACTGTAGTAATTACAATACTCCCCAAACAAAATGTCACTATACATTATACACAAATTTTTAATGCTAACCATTACCCTCGTTATTATACGCCCAAAAAATGTATCCTCCCCCCACTCGTTTCACAGTTTCTGAGTTTGATTTATCCATTCATTGGGGAGAAGCATTTCTCAATGAATCCAACATACTTTAGACGCAGTCCTATCAGTAACTCTTGCATCAAGTCATCGTTTTAAGTTTTTCCTAATCGAGATACTCATCTGCAACCTCAGATATCTTTTTTTTTAACTAGAAACATGAAAGGAAACTGAAAAGATTGAATGAATCAAAGTGACCCGACTCTTTAGTATCCACTAACATGCCAATGCAAGCACAGAAGCAACAACTTTTTAATAAGATGCATGAAGGTAATTTTAGGAAATGTATTAATGAGCTCTTAATATCAAATATTGTTTATAGTTTTATTTTGAATAAGAAATTTAAAATCGATATCAACTTAGAATGTACAATAAACGTAACAAGAGATGTTTGCTTTTTATTCTTTCAGAATTTTGCGAGAAGATGTAAAGAAATAAATTATACTTTCTTTTCAACGATTAATGGACCTTTGGGTTTTAATTCTATCGCTTCCCAATTAAAAATTACGTTATCAAAGTAGAGATAGGGTAAACACTGGATATTTTCGACTATAGAAATACAGTGACAAATTGTCTTTAACCTTTTATAGGCCAGAAGTTAGCTGAATTGGTTCTTTACTAAGATCTAGAATGTAATTTGTAAAAGTGAAATAGTGCAATCAGCTAATCGTTCCCTCTCTAATGAGCGAGAATTTGAAAAATATATGAAATTTTGTAGTTTATAAGTATAATTTTAATTTCCGAAATGAATTAGAAATTTCATTATATTTTGATTCCTTGCATGTGGCTCTATTTGATAATTTTTTTTAAATGAAAGTTAACTTCAATGCTCCATAACACTTATTGTAAAGTTAGGGCAATAAAGCTTCAATAATTTTTAACATATTAAGAAAGTGCGTTCACAAAAACAGCTTCTAATTAAACTTTAGTTTCCTTTATGTATGTTTAATAGATGAATCATTATTATTTTTAAGATGAGCGTCAAACTATTTATGTGTATTTCGCAACCGTGTTGGGATATATTTAGGAAATTTTTTATCATTCATCCTAAATCCCTCAAAACTAGACACCAAATCATCAAGAACTTTTATACATTTGTATGAGTATTTTACAATGTGCATGGAAATGCTTTGAGAAGTTTCCGAACACATGAAGATCCAACATGCTGCTGTTTTTGCAAGCCGATTACTAAATTTGAAATTTCAAATCCAATAAATGAATATTAATTTTTCCTACCCCTTAAAGAAACAAAAACCAATGTCTTTTGGACAAAAATCATTCCTTTTCATTAATCTTTTCCCAGTAATTTAATCTTTTCTTATTTTCTGAAACTTACAGTAGCATTTATTAAACAATGTTTTTATCTATCCTTAAGTAAGAAAAATATCAGGTTGAAAAATAATCTGTCGAGAACTTGGTGCTTTAATTTAAGAAGTTGAAAAGGTCTTTTCTGGTTTTCATTGTTAATTTAAGTGTATATTAATTTTTTTATGTATATTTCCTTAAATATCCATAATAATCATTAAATGTTCTTGAAATTTCAGTGTTTCTATAACATTCCAAAAATTGCAGTTTGCTTATGTAAAGATGCAATTTATGCGAGAATGTTTTCTTTTGCGATCAAAATAAATAAACAGCTTCGAAATTTAAATCTTAAAGAAGTGATAAGAACTTGAAGACCAAAACGAAAGATTTAAAAATCGAAAATGTGACCATAAATTCTTATAAGCAAAATTAGTAAAGGAATTTCACACACAATGCGGCATTGTGCCGAAAAAAAATTCAGCAATTCTAAACGGAATTGTGAAATTAATTTGTCTGAATGTTTTTGCACCTTACAGATGAGCTCTAATTTCCCGAAATATTTCACTAATTCCATATGAAAACTTCAACTAGACAAAATTTAACGACCCATGAAAGAACAAACAATTTTCCTGGAAACTATGCTATAATTTTTAAATCTGCATTCATTCCCTGAATTAAATTGTAGGGAGAAGCTGTCTAACGCAGCTCAGTACTCAGTATTTATATTAAAAACTGTTTATATTTACCATTTAGGTGATGCAAATTTCTTTTTATTTTAATCATATCTCTTTTTAAAGCTTGTAACTGAGTTATCTTGCTTATGGCATGAATTTTCTTGAATTATTTCAATGCCATTTGCATGTGCTTGCTGTCCTTTTTAGATCAGTTTTTTTACCCTTTATTCCTCAAATCGAGATGGGAGAAACATTTTGTCATCGTTATTTCATTTTTAAGCGTCCTCATTTATGGCGAGATATTACCGACCCAGATAACCATTTGCGTTATAATTCTATTAACCACAATTAAAATAATAATT
Organism: Argiope trifasciata; assembly: GCA_026543055.1. NCBI lineage: Eukaryota > Metazoa > Arthropoda > Arachnida > Araneae > Araneidae > Argiope > Argiope trifasciata. The sequence goes on along the minus strand of JAPMOQ010059541.1, from coordinate 7,994 downwards.
GCTGATCATACTCGTTTGATAAATGATCAATTATTGCGAAATTAAAAATATTTTAAAACCTCTGACAACTTATTGAAGGAAGTGGGTAAGGACTGGTGTCAAAAATGAGCAGTAATGAATGAGATATGCCAATAAAATCTTTCAAATCATTAAAATTCAATCAAAATACTGTTAAAACAAAAACATATTTAACAGAACATCGAATTTTACATCAACCCTAAAGAATAATTTCCTATATTTGCCTTTAGCTACTAATTTAGCGATTCATTTTCAATGCCTAGTCAAATAATGCGATTTTTTAAATATGTAATAGATATTCAGCCTTGATTAGAATATTTTTTCATGGTCCTAAAAGGTGAGCCATCCTTGAAAATATTCCAAAATCATGCGATCTTACTCGTAATCCAATACAGCAAAGTGAAGAGTAAGCAGGTCTGTATAAAAATGAAAGCATTTTCAGAGAATTGTGCTCCTTCATGGGCCTTTCATCAAGCATTGCATTTTCAGCCGGTATGAAGTTCCACAACTTTACCCCTTCGACATGATTAGACGAATTGGTTAAAATATCACAACTTGAATGTCAGTTGTATGCTAGCGAGAAGACATAGATGGTTTTGTAAGACACAGATGGTTTTCAACACTTCAAAGCTGAAAGGCAAAAAGGATGTTAATCATTGTGCAGGAAGAATGCTTTATTTATTTCATTCACTAATTCTAAATTTACTATACATATTTTTTAAAAATAAAAAGCACATCAAAACATAACACAATAAATTTCATAAAAAATATATCAGAAACATGTGAAAACTTTGAAATGAGTCGAACTAAACATGAAAATGAGTATAAGTTGGCATATTTGTAAATTACTAAGAATGACTCAAGAATCTTTCAATACGTCTACAAGGTAGACAATTAAGCTTAGAGTTACTGAATTTACATAATATTTTGTAGGTGATGGGTAAGAAACGAGTTTCCAAAATTTTGTTAAAGTTTTTAATGCAATTCAATTGAAATTTGATGTTTTCTAAATAATTTCAAAATATGTAACTAACAAAAATACTTTTGCAGCTCTCTAAATTTCAGAAACACGAGTTTTAATCACACTAATTTCCGTTTGATTCTATTTCTCGTACTTTAAAAATACATATATTTATGTAAAAATTGCTGCAATTCTATTTAATTTGAATCTACTCATTTCGCAATAGAGTTAAATTTTGTGCGGATTACTTCTACAGATTAAATAAAATTTGAGAAAATACCGATTGTAGACACGATATGATGTTTCAAATTATAGATTTGAATTTTTATTTTATATGTGTTCTTTATTTCATCAACTGTAGCCTACTTTTTGCAAAGGAAAGGTATATTAATTTAATTCAGATATATTAATATATCTTATTTGAAAGTCTTAACTGCCAATTGTTGATGAACAATATTTTGGTACTAGGTCACATGACGGAAAGATTCTTCCCGTTAGCCTATATTCCTGTCTGCAAAATTGCATTGAACGTCAGACTTATCGCGCAACAAGCCAACATACACGATGACTCTAAAATGCGAATCGGGTTTTGTGCCTTTTATATTAGTCCCTTTGCTCCCCTGACCCAAAAGCTTTACCACTAAAACAGAGCGATCCATGGTATTGCAGGTACTTGAAGGTGGGGATAATCCTCCTCCACCTAATGTGAATTTTACGCTTCGTGTTAGGAATACATTTTACTTTTTATTAGATTTCACATTTGATGTATTTCAGATATTAAAATGTTCCCATGGGATTTCTATGTTTTAAATTACTTAAATATTACATTTTTGCAATGCTCACCAGATGCCATAGTCTTAGTTAAACTTTAAACGAAGGAATTAAGCCAGTACTTTGAAGCTTTAGCATTCAATTACTATGTATGCAAGTTGAAGATCTCAATTGGTAAAGAGATGTTTTTCTTAGTATCACGACCAGCACTTGTACTAGTTTCCTTCAGAATATTCATGCCTCGGCACTTAACGTGATATTAACGAGTGGACTTTTGTGGCTTTGAGCAAACTGTTTCTTGCGAACAATCTTGCGATATAAATAAGAAATAATAACATGAAATAACTAAATTAGATATGGAAGCTTCAGATACCTCAAAGTTTTAAATCGGATCTTTTATCTTTTAACATTTTCCAAACACTAAACCTACAAAATGATGAAAAGTGTTAAGAAATAAAAAGTTTATGCGTTTTATTTCAATTCACCCTTTCGCTAAATTCTGTGTTAAAAATGAATCATTTTCCTCAGAGCATAATTCTCAATCCAAAATGTTTACAACTGACACATTCTTCGTAAAAATTGCATACAAGAGTTCGGAAAAGGCAAATAACAATCGATATTCGATATCACTCTTGACAATTTATACACAAAATATTAAAAACACATCCTGCAGACATGTATTAATGTATCCAACTCATATAAAAACTGCATGTCATTCAAAATAAGTGATTTCATGAGCTTTAACACCAATAAATAGGAAGCGTTAATTTAAGTCCAAAAGAAAGAAAAATCTGAAAAATCTAGTAGCCCTTATTGATTTGAAATAGTGCAGTCCATCAATAGAAGTGTGGATTCAAAAGCTCAGCCCTGTTAAAGTGTCAGAAAAAATTATGATAATTCTATTTTTAATAAAAAGAAATTAATAAATAAAAAATAATAACATGAAATAATTTTATCCGACATAGAAGCTTCAGATACATCAAAATTTCGAATCGGATCTTAAAATATTCAAATTTATATTATATATATATATATATATATATAAAATCTCATTTGGCACATTTTTAGCATTATATAAAAAACAAGTTCCTGCGTTTTATTTCTTCTCACAGTTTCGACAAATCATGTATATAAACATTAATCATTTTCATCAGAGAATAATCATAAACCTAATTTTTCACAATTATTAATGCATTCTATTTCCGAATTACACGAAATCCTTCAAAAAAAGGCAAAAAAAAAAAAAAATTGAAATCCCTCTGGACAATTTTTAAACAAAACAAATACTGTTTTGCAGACATTTTTTAAAGTGTCATATAAAACTACATGCCATTTTAATTTTAGCATGCTACAAATTTTCTATAAAAGATATATAGAGCCGGTAACGATAAAAGTTTTTAGATTTAATCAAACAGCAAGACAATAGAGATAAAAAAAGCAAACAAACAACTTACCGAATAAATCTTGTTAAAATAATAGTCACATTATCCTCCATAAAAAAATTGGGTTGAACCATATAATAGATATTTAAGAAGAGGCACCACCAACTGACTGCTTTCCTATCCAACGACGAACTGGAAAACGATTTAAGATTACAAGACAAGCGTTAATGCGTGCGCATATGGATTATATTTCTTAGCGTCAAATCTAGAACACAATGCAAAGCGAAGGAGTAAAAGCATGCAGGTGGAATGAAAAATGGATTTCCAAACAAAATAACTCTCTTTTTGTATTTTTTGATTCCGGAAGTTATTATTTATAAATGAATTTG
>JAPMOQ010059540.1:0-10848 GCA_026543055.1 Argiope trifasciata | reverse complement strand
CTTCGATACCTGTTTTCTCCGAGCGGAGCTCGGTCACCCGCTGGTATATGAAAAATCTGAATTATTTTATTAAGTTCTGTTCTCTTTATGTTATCTTTTTTTTACCATACAACCATCTTTGATATCCTGAATATTTCTAATATTTATAAATAAATATCGATTCCTTTTAAATTCTTCCGTCACCTTTCTTAGCAAATAACAACAATTTATCTAAATACCCAAGTATAAGATTAAACGTGAGCTTAATTTCAGCTCACCTAAAATTCTAATGTTTAGTTTGAAGTCAAAAGCATAGCAAAAATGTAAAGCTCAGAATTTTAATTAACACCCTTTCAAAATTTAAAGGGTGCGCACACTTAACCTAATTCCCTTCTAATTTCCTCCTACAAAGAATATTAATTAACTGTTCATTCTTTGCAGTGTGTGCGCGTAACACCTAAGTGAATTCGAATGGCTGGGATCAAATTAAGATGGTCAAGATTACTGAATAGTCTGAAGTGAATTTGTGAGTTGGGAAACTGTGAATTACGGTACAAATTAAATACCTGTTATTATAATAGACATGAGCTGAAATACTGGAGGTTTAAGAAAGCAAGGGGGTTAACTACATTTAATAACAGTTTTTTTTTATTATTATTATTAGTTTAAGGTGCATAACATACTACTTTTAAGTCTATATTTAGAAGAAATTAATTTGTAAAATACTAATAATAGTGGTTTAAATACTAAAAAAATAAATAAATAGGATAAATTCGCAAAATAAGGACAGAAATATTCACATACCTGAAAACACTTTTTATTGAAAATAATCCAATATTTTTGTTTGTTTATTCATTTTTTTAACTGTTGAGTTCACCAATACCAATTTTCAAACTTGTTCGAATAAGTTGTTGATTATGAAACTTGCTTGACCGGTTTTTGAGGGTAAAAACGGAAAATTGCTGGCGACATTTCACCGTGTGATAAGGCCTTTAGGGAACAATATCGCGTGAAAGAAAGAAAAGTTTAAACCAAATGTTTCGCGTAGAACTCAAAATCGTTAAAGACTATAAAACAACCTTTGAACTCACTTTCCAGTACGTCTCTTAACAACACCCCGCCTCCATCTCCCCCTGTTCCTCTAACAAAGGGCAATTGTTCTGTGACAAGGTGACCAGACAGGTCCAGATGTCCTTAAACCTTATCAGAATTCCAAAGTTTACTGGGAAATGAGACTAGGCATACATTTACACTTCACCCCCCCCTCACCCACTCCATTTCCCAAAAGAGTGGTCTTCATCTGTTTTGAAGTCTGAACAATAGCTATTTATTAAGGGATAAGTTGACTATCCACAATGAGTCTTAATAGACGGGGGAAAAAAACAAAGGAAAACGAAAAAAAAAGCATTTGAAAATCAAAATATTATTATAAAGGGAGAAAATAATACTGAAATTTAGATTGAAAAAAATCGTTTTACAGAGGTTTATTGTTCTAGAGAATATCGCAATATTGAGGGGAGATTAACATTAGTTTATATGCAAAATCACCGGGACCACAAAACATTATTGTAGTAGAGGGAGTTATTGTTGTATCGGATATCGTTGTAGCGAGAGTTTACTGTATTACTGGATAAAAGGAAGGAGGGGAGCGATCACAGGAAGTTACATGCAAGAGTTTCTTAATTTTGTCGACAAAAAATTAAATTATTACTGATAGGATTTTAAATAATAAAACGTTAGGTTTACAATGTGTGTATAGAGTGAATTATAAAAATTATTGATTAAAATGCCGGTGTCCTGGCATAGGGGTAGCGTATCTTTCCCGTGATCTGGGTTTTCCGGTACGGGCATGGTTGTTATTTTGATTTCTATCGGTGAGTAGTGTGAATGTGCTGCCCTCCTGTGATCCAAATCATTAATATAATAAAATACTTTATTTGTATCGTAACTGCAACTGAAAAAGCATAATCTGATTAGAAAGTAGGTGAAAATTGAATAAATAATGAGTGTGAATCACGGGTAAGTCATACTACTGACCTTCGACCAGCTCGAAGGCACACGGATACACCACGAAAAACTGAATGACTGGACCACTGCTGCAGCAACACTAGCGGTAACTGTGGTGGAGTCTTAATGGCCATCACCGGCCACAGTACGTCCCTCCCAGAAGGAAGCACGTCCGGTCATCGATGGGAAGCCAGTGCCCCCACCTATTGTAACCACCAGGTTGGCGAGATCCAACCACCGTACCGGAAGCATCTCATCCCCTATTAGGAGATAACCCCCAGGGGGTTGAAGGAACAAGACAAAATTTGGAAACAAATTCGTATAGATTTGAACTTATATTGGTTCAATTTCGGCTATTCTTCGTTCTAAAAAAAGGTATTTTTGGAATTTTGTCGTTAGGCTTTCCGCTCAGTACTCTTGAGCACAATAACTCAAAAATGGTTTGAACTAGATGCGTGAAATTCGGAATAATGATTTCGTCCGAAATCTGTAAATTTCTACAAGATTTCGGATGAAATCCATTCAGTGGAAGTTTTTCTATTCGAGTATCCGCAACTACAAAATTCAAGGAACAAGATAAGCGATATTATTGACTCTCCGCACAGCCCAAAGGCAATCGGAAATAAATACTGAATCCCCTGCCCATCGCAACAACAACACTGTGGTTGCGTTGAAACGGCCATCACCACCTACTGAACAATCCTCCCTGTAGGGAGTACGCCTTGTCATCCGTGGGGGTCAGACCCCCACTTATTAATATACTCACCGGGTTGGTAAGATCTAACCACCATATCGGCAACAACTCATCCTCAAAGGGGTTGTGAATCACCGGTAAGTCACAAAGCAGCCTTCATTTTGATTGCAAAATTGATTGCAGTGAATGCAAAATTAAAAATTTATTTTTTAACAGGCATAAAGTTTTTAAAATTGTCTTTGTTTATTTTATTAGCATTTTTATTGAGGTTGATTTACAGTAGTGAGAATTTTTGCTTCTAATATCTATCATGCACCCACTATATTTGATTGATTTCTTAGCTTTCTGTATATATCCATTAGGTTTATGATAAGGCCTCCTGATAGAGTTGAAGAGTTGTTGATTTGAAATCAAACTTCTTCAAAGACCCATCATGTGCCTGATGCTGAAACTCACTAATTTCCTTTCCATGATCAAATATTATCTCCCTGGTAGGAACTAAATGTTTCAGGAGAGAATGTTAACTCCAAAAATCGATCAAGATTGAAATTTCTGAGATCCGTTCCAATACAATCCTTCGCAGTATGGAGAAAGCTATGTTAATTATTTTTCCTGTCAAGTCATTCGTATATACGTTAAAATAGTCCAAAACAATTCGCAACGAAACCATACAAGTTAACCAGTTCTTTAAAGAAATCAGAAAAAATGTACCTTTCTTTAATATGAATTGATTCCCCTCTAAGGTGTTGTATTAAACTGGCACACCCAAATAACCACATTCAAAACGTGTGAATATCATTTTTATGTTTTGCGTGTGCGTGGCAATAACACATCAGTGGCGATTTTGTGACAAAGTCATTTCGAGGTGTGTAGCATATTTTTATAAGACAAGTAGTTAATCTATATAAAACGTAAATTTATGATTATTAACTTCAGATCCTTAAATTCTACGTGTATTTTCCTTACTCAAAACATACACTAAAGTGACAAAAGTCATGGGATAGCAATATGCAAATATACAGATGGCAGTAGTATCGCAGCGAAAAAGTATAAATGCGCAGTTCGTTTTCCAGAGCTTTCATTTGTGTTCAAGTTATTCATGTGAACAGGTTTTTCGTGATTTATGGCGGCACGACGAGAATTAACAGACTTTGAACGTGGAATGTTAGATGGAGCTAGACGCATGGGTCATTCCATTGCGGATATCGTTAGTGAATTCAACATTCCGAGATCCACAGTATCAAGAGTGTGCCGAGAGTATGAAATTTCAGGCATCACATCCCATCATGGACAGCGCAGTGAGCGACCACCTGCACTTATCGACCGAGACCGTCGACGTCTGTGTAGAATGGTCAATGTTAATAGACACGCAACACTTCGTCAAATAACTGCAGGAATCAATGTGGGACGTACGAGGGACGTGTCCGATAGGACTGTGCGGCGAAATTTGTCTTCCTTGGGCTATGACAGCAGAAGACCGACTCGAGTGCTTTTACTGACAGCACGACATCGCCTGCAGCGACTCTCCTGGGCTCGTGAGCATATCGACTGGTCCCTCGACCAGTGGAAAACCGTGGCGTGGTCAGATGAATCACGATTTCAGTTGTTACGAGCTGATGGTAGAGTTCGAGTGTGGCGCAGACCCCACGAAGCCATGGACCCAAACTGTCAGCAAGGCACTGTTCAAGCTGGTGGCGGCTGCATAATGGTGTGGGATGTTTTTACATGGCATGGACTCGGTCCTCTGGTGCAACTGAACCGATCATTGACTGGAAATGGTAATGTTCAGCTGCTTGCAGATCACTTGCAGCCATTCATGGACTTCACGTACCCACACAACGATGGGACTTTTATGGATGGCAATGCGCCATGTCACCGGGCCAGAACATTCGCGATTGGTTTGAAGAACATTCCGGACAATTCCAGCGCATGATCTGGCCACCTAGATCGCCCGATATGAATCCCATCGAGCATTTATGGGACATCATCGAAAGGTCCATTCGTGCCCAAATTCCTGCACCATCCACACTTTCACAATTATGGACGTCTATACAGACAGCATGGTTCAATATTCCTGCAGAGGACTTCCAACGACTTGTGGATTCCATGACACGTCGAGTTGTTGCACTTCGCCGGGCAAAAGGAGGACCGACACGATATTAACAGTCATCCCATAACTTTTGTCACTTCTGTGTGTATTCCGTAGGAAAAGATTCTATAGCTAAGTTAATATTTTTTGTTGGAGAAAGTTAGATAAATACTTTCATGGTGTTATTGTTACTTATGGTAGTTTACAAGCCTGCTGACAGAAAGTTTTCAGCGTTTTAAGCCTAAATTAACGTCCCTTGTTTTTCAGTTGAGCCATCTAGGGCCAAGAGTAGGAATTAACTACTTTACATTCCATTGCACATCCCCTTTATACAGGGGGGCACATTCACTCTATTCACAGATAGAAAACTGAATAACAATCACTTCCGAACTGGGACTCCAACCCGGGATACCCAGATCACGGGGAAGATACGCTATCTCCATACCAGAATACCAGCTCTCTGGGTCAAGGTTCCTCACAGTAAAAGTCTTGAGAAAATTGCAGCTGAAGACAAATTTTAGTTGAAAAATATGTGATCCTGGATGATAGGTCAGGCCTTCTTTTTCCTAGAAAATATAGACTGTTTTGAAAAGAGGAAAGTCTGAAATACAAGAAATGACATTGGAAAACGAGTCGCCAATGTTTTTAACTTATTCGGATACCTTAAGCCTAAATTAGCGTACCTTGCTTTTTCAGTAGGGCCAACTAGGGCCAAGAGTACAACTTAACTATTTCATTCATCACATTCGCTTGCACAACCTTTTTTTTACAGGAGGGCACATTCACACTATTCACAGATAGAATACAGAATAATAAACATGCCCAAACCGGGACTCGAGCCCAGGAAGCCTAGATCATGTGGAAGATGCGTTAACCATATGCCAAGACGCTGCATACTTTCACTATAGAAGCTCTTTATGTAAAGCTCCGTTTCACATTTTGCTACACACGAATTTAAAAAATGTTTTGACTTAGTATCACCTAGTAAATAAAAAAGTCAAAACTTGATCCAGTCGATATTTTCTTAATCTTTTAGGTAATGTAACCAACATCAAACTCGTCGCTTTATTTTAAATATCATATTATAATATCACCAATATTCCGGCATTTTCGATCCTGGATAAAATTCGGAAGCAGAATTTTGCACTCGATCTATTCCACTATCCAATCATGTTCGGCTTCTCATTTTCCAGCTTAACACCCGTCGGAGGAAAATTTTCGTGTTCGTTAGCCTCGCACTGTGGGGCCTCCGCAAGACAATGCCGATTCATTAAGAATCTAGGGCTGACGGCGAACCCCACACAAGCCTCTCTTCTGGCCATTATTCAAATGAGATACATTGATGGAAAAGCTACTTCATTACTTTGTCCCTCGAAGATTAACGTCAACGTTTTGCCTATCCATAGGAGCCTCTTAGATAACCAATAAAAGTAATGAAGCCCAAGCGTGTTTATCATGGAGAGGAAACTAAAAATAGATATCTTGCTTCTTTTATGGTAAAGTGGATGATTAAATTTGGCCAATAAGTGAAAATATTGTTTAAGGAGAGGGGTATTTCAATTCACCCTTAATTAGGGAGGTGGAAATTTAGGGCATAACTGGGAAAGTGCAGTCTTTGTGAGCGCATACTCTTTACACATGTATCAAATATTCTAATAAAAATATTCGATTGAAAATCGGCCAATATATTCTCCAGACATTTTTCTTACTATGTAAATATATTTTAGAAGCTTTTCGAAATATTTTATCATTGAAAAAAGTAAATGCGTTGGAACATACACTTTCTCCTCAAATTACATGTAACAATACATAACATTCTAGAAAAAACATATTACTTTATTCTTTTAAAATCATATTTATTTTTCCGGTATATAAAGGTATATAGAAATTAATATAGTGTAAAATTCAACAATTATATCTACAATAAAAAGATCGACAGTGGGTAAATTTGGTCCTTTTTCTTATCGCCTTGTGTAATTTTCATAACATGGTTTTCAAGGACATTTTAAACTTACAGATTAAGAACTATTATAAAAATCCGCATATAAATAAATTCTGCATATATATATATCTTGGTATATTAATATCTTTTAAAAAATATTATCGCCAGAAAAACCAATGTGTTGAACATACATGTCATGCGAGCTTTCATCGAAAAACTCTTCTGTACAATTATCCTTATCATTAAAATCCCTTTCTTCTTCACTTTCTTCTATAAGCACTGTTTCATAATAGAATCAGTTAACTAGATGATATTTCGGGGCCCAATTTTTCGCGATATCTTCTAAGTCTTGTTTATAACTGGGACACTAACGGGAAGGAGCCGTCTCAATAAAAAGAGATTTTTTTTAAAAAAACCTGAAAAAAAAAGAAAATGAAATACCTGAATTACTTCCATTCAAATGAGCCAAAAATAAAATTGGGGGGAGCGAAAGTCTATCGCTAGTGATCCCCCAGACCGTACGTCCCCGGTTAAGGATTAAATGATATGGATCTGCATTTTGATCAGATCTTTTCCGATAAGAATGCTGTACGTTAATTAGAAAATGTATTTTGATATGTATTATAGATTCTATCTAGAGTCTGTGGTATATATCGATTTCTATCAAATTTGATATGAAATAAAATTAGGGAAATTTGTCTAAATGTCCATCTGACTGCAATCAAATAATTGAAGAATATGCTGCAAAAACAGGAGGTAGATCCAATTATTTAAGGTTGCAAAAAACAGACGGTATACTTCTGTATTGTAAAAAAATAATGAGAGAAACAATGCCATCATTTGAGTTAAAGCGAGAACTAATGATTGGAGCTTATCATGAACAAGAAACTAAAAATAGATATATTGCATCTTTTATGTTAAAGAAGATTGTTAAAGTTCCCGAATAAGTGAAAATATTGTTTCATTTTGGATTTCAGTTAAATAGCATGGTATCTGCATTTTGATTAGATCTTCTCCACTAAGAATAGTGTACGTTAATCAGAAAATGAAAGCTGATATGAATTATAGAGTTTATCTAGAGTCTGTGGCATATATCGATTTCTATCAAATTTGGTATGAAATAAATTGAGGAACCTTGTTTGATTAAAGTCAGGTAGACAAATTTGTCTAAATGTCTACCTGACTGCAATCAACCAATTGAAGAGTTTGCTGCAAAAATTAGGTAACTCCACTTATTCAAGGTTGCAGAAAGCCAGTGTTAGCATCTGAAGCTACCTTTATATTGCAAAGAATTAATGAGTGTAATAGCTCCATCGCTTGAGTTAAAGAGAGAACTAACGATGGGAGCTATTCTTTCTGGCATTAAACGAACAAGTTTTTATTTTACACAATGATAGTACATATAACTCAATATTTACCTAAGTAGAGCTACATCCTTTTTGTAGCAAACCTTTCAATTATAAAATATATATTTAGATAAATAAAAAGGGGTTCGGGATTTTAATTATAGCTTTTATATTGTAGATCTGTATCAAATTCCAAACTAAATCATTCCATAGATTGATTGTTTGTCGGTTTATTGATTTATGTGTATTTAATTGCAGTGGCTCAAAAACATAGTTTGATACGTAGTTTTATAGCTAAAATTGTATTTCCTATCAAGTTTTGATTCCAATAAAATGAAATAGTTCACACTAGTTCGATAGGTAAGTTTATAATTTGAAAAATATAATATATAAATACAAAGGATAATTATATTAAAATAAATAATAATATGAATAGTTAAAGAATAGTTTAATGAATTAGAAGAATAGTTTATTGAAGATATACAAGTTACTTTTAAATGCATAGTCTGTCCTAACCTAACAGAGGATTGTTGAGAGTAGAGACAAAAACAAATTGTCAGGAACAATATAAAACTTTCTAATTTTTTTTCTACTTCGTTTCCCCTTAAAGATTCATCAACAAATACAACATTTTTTCACTTTTAATTGTTTTATATCAAATTCTGAAATATCGTCAACAGAACATATTTCAGAATCGAAACAGTTTTTTGATGCAATTGGAGCCAAAATTCTTCTGTGAAGTTTTTTCTTTAAACTAAAATCCTATATCTCCGTTTGTAAGCAGCGATCAATTTTGGATCAAAAATTATTACAGTTTTCTCTCTTTTTTACTGAAATTATAAATAAATAAATATTTTTAAAATAAGTAACTGTTAGACTGAAATTTTAAATAAGAAATTTGTTTCAGTTATCCAACTGTGTCAAAAACATGAATTTGAATTTTAAAAAATATTTATTTTTTAACAGTTTTTAAGATAAAACATGTTTTTGTTTCCAATACCACCTTTATTTTGTCTCTATGCAATTAGAAGTCAAGTTATAGCAATGATGCCTACAGCATGGCTCATACACAATAAAACCACAAATAAATATTCTTTTCACCATTCCTGCTATGTCCCAGATCCATGAGGGAGTACATATTTTCAATTTATCTTGAAATTTGATTTGAATAAGATTAATAGCAGTCAAAAAAGTTTAAAACAAAACATTCTAGTAAGATAAAATTTTATCTCTTCTAATCACCAATATTTCAAATAAAAACTTTAAAAAATACACCTGGTATGAAGTGTTTCGTTTTACTGTAAGTATCCTTTATAAATAAACATTGAATACTTTACCAATTTTGATCATAGGGTCGATTCAGGTGAAATTTCTAGTCTAGATATTCTATTGCCAAATCATTTTTGCCGTTTCCTATTTATAACCATAGGAAGAAAATCCTTAAGTTTTTTTGTATTATAATATCTCCATAAGACAATATTGATTCATTGAAAATTTGCAGATAGAAGAGAATGAAAATACACTTTTCAATTAAATTTTGTATTATCTTCGTGAGAACTTCCATCTCAAACTTTTATCAATGCATTTGGACATAAAAGTATTCTGTAGTATTTTTTATATTAAAATCAGCTTCAAATTTATCTTCAACTGTCAACTTTTGATCAGAATTACTGCAATTTACATTCCTTTATACTGAAATCATAAATATATTTCTAAAAGTAAGTAACGGTTAGATTAAAATTCTAAAAATAAAATTTCTTGTAGAACTTCAGCTTTACTTGTAACACAAATTTCTTCTATTACCTGAATTCATGAGACTATAGATACTTTAAATTGTTCATGGAGTTTAGTATGAATAAAATTAATAGCAATAAAAAAAGATTTAAAAAAGAAAATCTATGTTCGTAAATTTCAAGTCATCAAGTGAGAGCATTGTTATTTGTTAAGTGCTTATAAGTTCAAATTAATTTAAGTCACTATAAGTCTTAATTAATTAATTCGCCAGTTTAAACCGGTTTGAAACAATTACGAGACTTCTCTCTCCCCTTGGAGCCCGAGGGTTTCAGGTTCGAGACTGGATTCCACCGAAAGACCGTCGTGTGAAGGGGTCTCTTGCATGTTAAATCTGTCAGGCCAAATGTCCTCCCGCTGATGTGGTGTGGAGAGGGGGGGGTCGCCAGTTCAGGTGTCACCCTCGTCATCTGATCTTGGTTCAAAATGACGAGGTCCATCCCAAAATAGCCCTCATGTTGCTTTAAACGGGACGGTAATATAACTAAACTAAACTAAATTCTAAATATCGACACATGAGTAATCTGATAATCACATGATTGTTTTAAATCGGTTTAAACTGGTTAATGGCTTGAATTAATTAAGACAATTCGTAAGAATTCAGAAAAGGGATAATTTTGAAATCAAATTATAACTTTAGTTGGCGAGAAATCGCCAAATGCGGCAGCCTTCTTCATTATTTTCTAATAACCCTAAAAGCGAAAAGGGATGCCACAAAAGCGATAAATCGACTATTTGTTTCCTACGCATTTTGAGACTTCAACAATATTGTTGTATAAGCATTTTGAGACTTTAAAAACCTCAAACCAAAACAACATCATGTTTCACATGTTAAAAATTAAAAAGCATTATATTTGAAAAAAACATTCTAGCAAGGTAAAATCTGATCTCTTAACCATCAATATTTCTAATAAAAATGCACAATTAGAATTAAATACTTCTTCCTATTTTAAATACCAGCGGGTGACCGAGCTCCGCTCGGAGAAAACAGGTATCGAAG
>JAPMOQ010059539.1:1032518-1043440 GCA_026543055.1 Argiope trifasciata | reverse complement strand
CGCTTCCATCTAAAGCATAGAGTGGAGTAAATTGCTGGAAATTCTTGCATGCAGATTAATGTTGGGAAAAGTAGTGCTTCCTTTAAAAATAAAGAAACAATTTTTACATCCCACAACAACTTGTATCACGCCATGATTTAATAAAGAATCGAGTGAAATACTTGATTAGACTAAACATGTTTCTGATAAATTGTTCTACAATAAAACGATCATTTTAAAGATGAAACATTCTCGGAAAGTTTTATTTACTTTTCTAATATTTTTTTCTATTAATTTCTGAAAATTAATGAAATAATTTTATCTACAGAAACATGCAAAGTAATCATAAAATATCTCAGCCAATATTCCACAAGCATAGAATATGAATTTTTTATGCTAAGTGCCTTAGTATGTTCATTTTAATCATAAAATCTTTATTGGTTCTGGCATCCCTTGGGTTTTGTTTAGTTTAGATATATTAACTTCCTGATTTAAAGCAACATTGGGGCTTTTTAGGGACTGGCTATGTAATTTTGAACCTCTGTCAGATGAAAGGTCAACCTTAGAGTAAATACCCCTTCACCACACCATATCAGTGAGAGGACTTTCGGTCCCGGAGGAGTTGACATGCACACGATCCGCTTACGGTTAGGTTATTTAACTGTTTTTGGCACAAAAGCCAAAATATGACCATACTGCGCTACTGAAATGGTGAGATCTATCACATCTATATAAAATTTAGCACTAAAATTTATATAAAAGAAGTGAAATTTTGAAAGTCAATATATGTATTAAAATAATACTTTAAGAATAGAAGACTTTTTCACTTTTTTAAAAATAAGTGACAAACAAAAACTAAAAAAAATGAGATATCAAGAATAAATAGAATGTAAAACTATCAATGTTATTTGAAAATTTAAAAGTGTTAGGGTGAGGATTTTCACCAACATGATATCGCAACTCTATGGATAATGAATTAAAAAACATTAAGCATTGAGAATCAGAATTAGGGCACTCCGTTAAAACATGTTTGATTGTTAAAAGTACATGCCATTTGTTACATGAAGTGCATTGCTCTCCAAGTAAAAGATGCGTATGGCTAAAACGGGCATGGTCAATGCGCAGTCGAGTTAATTTAACATCCAACGCACATATAGGGATTAACGGGCCAAAAACTTCTCATCGGATCAACTGAGTGTAACTTATTCGATGTCTGCTGATCCCAGGATTACTGTCACAAAGTGCGAATTTGATCAACAAGATATTTTTTTTTCATCATAAGGAAGTTAACTCGATATTAAAGAACACGATACGATTACACGACGATTTTTCAGTTGAAGCGGTTCTTGAATCTGAAACCCTTTGATTCTTAAACCGAGAAGTTACCCCGAGGCCACTATAGCATATTTGGATACTTTCAAAAGAGCCGAATATATATATTTAGTTAATATATATGTATTGAAAAATAGCATTAAAATGTCATTGATTTCTTCAATGGTATCACATAAACAAGTGAAGTATTCAGTTCAATTCTATTATACAGAGAGGAAGACAAAACAATTTAAAGACATCAAGAAGTTCCAAATATTAGACCCTGTAATTGAGCTGTGATATAATCATTATTTAAGCTCATAAACAGAGAATAATATTTTTATATCTGCAACTACTATGAAGGTAAGCTTAGTTAACCGTTTACTTATATTGTTGCTAATCTTTGAGAAAAAGTAGATAAATAGATAGACAGAATACTTTTATAAAGCATAATCCTAACATATTTTTTTCAGAAAATCTGTTTTCATCGAATGTTGCATGCTCTCTGCTACTATTCCGGGGTTATTAATATGAGATCAATACCATATATTCTATAAAAAGAAGTCATTCTTTTAGCTATATTAATGTGAGCAAAACTATTATTAGTTATAGTTTGACTTATATTAATATCAGTATTATTTATTAAAAGAATCTTTATTGCTTTAGGTTATATGTGAATTCTAATTTCCTACAGAAGTAAAATATATATTTAGGAGTTTACTAAAGATGTAAAAGATCAAACCTTATCAGATGTAACAGAAAATCCTTTTTATGTAAAGGGTTGGAAATGAAATTGAATGAAATAAGTGGCAATTAGTAAAATATATTTAAATTAGCAACATCAGCATACATAACATGCCTCTTTCAATTATTTTTAATTTTTACCTTTATATCATGACGGTAACACTAAAACTCTAACTTGAATCTTTGATCTGTGAACATTTAAAAATTATAGCTAAATAAGACAGAATATAAAAGATAAACTCTTAACATTTATTGCATTCATCCAATATCTCATTTAATGTACATACAGATAAAAGCTAATCAAAATCTTATTTTTTTTTACTTTTATTGAGTAACGAGTGCAACGAATGAATAAATTCCTTTCCAATAATTCGTGAATCAAATAACTGAATAATGTCACTAATCAGATATTTGAAAGAAAAATTATACTATTTAAGGGAAATAGAAAATCTGAAACATGGAAATCATTCTCATTTTAGTCTATCTAATTTCTAACTCTTCAAAAGCTCTCAGAGAAATGTCTTTCATTTAAATGATTTTAGTGAATTTTTTTGGTAAGTTTACCCAAAAATAATTCTTTAACTATCTCTAAGCGAGACTAAAATTCGTTTGCTGGAAAGTATAATTTGTTCAAAATTTACTGTGATTAAATATTCATCCAACGGTACGAAGTTATCAAGAAAATTTTGAAAATGAAGAATTCATGAATTGTAAAATGTCACTTAAAGTGTTATCACACATTTATACATTCAAATGTGTGATTGAGTTAGAAGTGGAAGCCTATTCCATGACATAAAATGAAACGAGCATACTTCATTATTAATCCATTTCGCAATTAAGCTAACAATAAGGAATGGGACATTGAAGTGAAGTGTGAGCCACAGCCTTCCGAGACTCGGAGTACAGCTCCACATTCGATGGTAGAAAAGTCACGAAAAGACGTCTCTTTGCTGGAGAGGATGCAAACCGTAAAATGACTTCCTCGACGACAGACAAACCCACATCTCTCGGGTATAAGATAATTTTGTAACAACTTCCTTTGTCTGACTGTTTATGGGAAATGGAGCAGATGAAATTGCTACGCTGCTGAAAAATACTGGTTTTCGTGTCCTTGCTCTTGGTATGGATATTGGATCAATGTGAGAATCATTACGCGTTCTTTTATTGTCCCGAATCGCCTTCTAATGAATATTAGACTACATATCGTTTTCTGATAAAATATCTTAAGAATAGTTATTAAATAGCTAGATAATTAAACGTTTCTCATATTTTTTTAATAAAAATTAACTTTCTTATTCCTTAACTTTGTTATTTTTTTTTAAATAATAAGATATGATAAATTTATTAAAGAAGTTATATTCATTTCACACAAATATTGTACAATAATGTATGATATTGATCAATATTCTCAATTTTGTTTAATGTTGTGGAGTATTATTTAATATCATATGATATCGCACGATATTGTACAATATTGAGAAACAGGCTATACTACCTGGGTAACAGTGGTCTTTAGCGACAAATTGCTTCACCAGGATTATCGATTAGGTAAGATTTAATAGAATTGTCTGTCAAAAGTTAGTTGTCAATGTGTCTTGAGAAATAAACTTTTCATATACATTTGAAGAAACTCGGATTGTATTAGAATTCACTAAAGTTATTTACTTTTCTTGTCTTTCTATCTAAGATTGGAAAATTTTTATATGAGAAGTGATTAAACTTTAACTAATCAGTTACATACTTTCTGAAACGAAATACTTTTGTTACGAAAGCAGAATCTTCAAAGCTTCTAAATCACCTTTAATACATGTTAGGTTGTAACAGGTTATGTTTTATGTAATAAATCTGAGAGTTATTCAATGAATACTTCTCTGATTCATTAGATAAATTCAGTTACTACAAATGGAAATCTATATATCAACTTAACAGAAATATAATTTAAAAAGTTTAGAGATCTGAACGGAAAAAAGTTTAACATTGTTTAATTCTGAAATATAATGACTCAATTGTTAAAATAAAAAACAAATTTACCAAAAGTGTCATTTAAACTAAAAAGTATTCAAAATCACCTGAAAAATAAGATAAAAATTCATACCTTGACATCGATAATGGAAATGAATATTGAAAATTGATTGCATACGTACAAATGAACGAAGACCGAATGAATATTATTTAAGCCTTATTAGCAGCAACGAAAATATTGTAGTAAAATATCTTTAAACATCGTTTAATGAAATAAACTTTGATTTATAAAGCTTATGACAACAAAAGGCTGCCATTGAACAAATAAATCTTTTGGTTTTTGAGAAGGTATGCAATTGATTTTTGTACCATTATACTCACAAAAGTTATCAAAAAATACTTAGAAATTTCAAATTATTTTTAGTAGCAAACATTTCTAAAGAAATTGCTCAAAAAGTTACATTTCCATCCTCATTGTTTAAATACTTGGAATGAAATGTTAGAAGGGGAAATAAAGTCTAAAAACCTAAAGAAAGAGAGATTTTTGAATTTCAAAAAGAAGTTGCATTTTTTTTTCTAATATTATAAAAAAGAATTTTCTAAACATAAAATATCTCTTATTATATAATAGATTTTTACGCTTAAAAATGTGTTTCTATGAAATATATATTCGTGGTATAGTTGTACGCTAGTTAGAAAAAAGAATTGTTATTGAAAGAAAGAATTTTTCAGAAGTTAGGATACAAAAATCTCGAGAATCTGATTATCTGACTCAATCAGCCTAGTTTTTATTAATACATAGAAAAACGGGATGGTTTTGCATTGAAACTAGTTGATAATATGCGTCCAAAAAATTGTCAGCCTATAAAAAATAAGATAACATTTGTGCAATAACAAAATAAGAAAAAAAATTAAGTATTGATGATATATTTTAACATCAATTTTATGATCAAACTTTTATTATTCATACCGATTAAAAATATAAATTGAAGAAATATAGTGATATTAGTAAAACTAATGATATACAGCTTCTAAACGGACAAATTTTAAAGATAAGTTAAGATTTCAATGCATAAACTGCATTCATTAAATATTCGCCCAAATAAAGTGAACACCTTTGAACAAGAATGAAAAATTCACAATTCTTTTACTTACCGCACCAGTGTCGAAACTTTCTTCTTACCTAAGTTTTGTATTCCATTCATTCAAAATGTTCTACAATAAAAACCAACATCCCTCATTTAAATGTTCTCATTAAGATGCTGAAACGTGCCACACTAAACCTCTTTGACAATCCGAAATTGTTACTGATACTCATTTGCTGACACTTCTCGCAATTTGTTTCGAATTCGCAACGATCACATATTCAAGCAGCTTGAAATCTTCGCCAAAATTATGAAAAGTGAGCCAACACTCTTTGTTAAGAGTTGATTAGAATTGCTGCCACGCATTAGTGTCATTAAAAATGCATTCCAAACCAAAAGAGGAAACTTGTTCGACGACAACTTAAAACCACTCAATGTGAAACGAGTTTACTTCATCAATAATCCATCTCGTTATTACAGACAACAATTGAAGTGAACGATATTATAAAAGATTGTGAACCACAGCCTCATGAGACCAGACCTATAGGCATCGAATTCGGCAGCAGAAAAGTCACGAAAAGACACTTCATCTTTTGGGAGGATGCAGGCCTTAGATTGCTTTGACAAACCCGCATCGTTTGGGAAGTAAATTATTTCCTAACAACTTCCTTTCTGTGGCTGCTTCTGGGAAATGCAGCAGATTAAACTGCTGAGTTGTTGTCGAGGGCCGGGTTTCATTGCACTTCGATTTGGAATGGACGATCGATTAAATGTTGTTTGATTATCCAAATTTCTTTCAGGTGAAATCTAAAGGGGTTCAAGGGATATTTAATGAATGATGTTTTAAGGGTTATTCTTTAAAAAAATGTAATTTGATTTACTTTTTTTCCTTTGGAATGATATAAAATTTAGGAATTTATTATTGTCATAGAATCTAAAATTCATTCGCTAATCCGTCTTTTTTTAGAACCGGAGGGTTTGACGTTCGAGACTCGATTCCTCCGAAGAACTATCGTGTGAGGTGCACGTTACATCTGTCAGGCCAAACGCCTTCCCGGTGGTGTTGTGA
Source organism: Argiope trifasciata (assembly GCA_026543055.1). NCBI lineage: Eukaryota > Metazoa > Arthropoda > Arachnida > Araneae > Araneidae > Argiope > Argiope trifasciata. The sequence goes on along the minus strand of JAPMOQ010059539.1, from coordinate 1,037,290 downwards.
TGTGTGGGGAGAAGGGTGTGAGTTCAGGTGTTGTCCTCGTCATCTCATCATGGTACAAAATTTCGTGGTTCATCCCGAAATATCCTAGTGTTGCTTTACAATGGGAAGTTAATATAACTAAATTAAAGTTACTCCGTCTTTCGTCATATTTTTTTTACTACCCAGCCCCCTTAACCCTTTCTCACGTCTCCGGTATCATAGCCTGTATTACAATACTGTACAATATTATGCTATAATAACCCTTTGAACGTCGTCTGTCTTACTTAAGAATGTTCTCAAAACGGCCGCAGTCAAAATAAAGGTTTAACACAATTTTCTAGAAAAGAAATCGGCAGAACGTTTGTAAACCGGCCTGGTATATTTCTGCTTTCCCCCAACCATTAACAATAGGGTGTAAACTTTCCCGCGTCTCTCTTACAGAGGTTAAACTCTACCTTAAAATACCTGGACTTTAGAATAGTACTGAGAGATAAATCAAGTAATAAATGTGTCACCATGGGGTCATTTGGGACTTTTCCACCTAAGAATTTGGCTTTCGCTCTGAGAACTGATTTTCTCTCAGTCTAAAATGTTTACAGGAAAAAGAATCTGTTCAAAAATAAATAAATATAAAATCTCTCAGTATGATTCTATAAATTTTTAAAGTAATAGAAAAAACTGTTTAGTAAATGATTTAGAGGAATTACCATTCATCTAATTGCATTAAGAATATAAATTTGTACTGGCATTCAGAGAATTTTACTTCAGTTTCTTCTTATTTTTTGTTTTAAATTATTTTATTGGCTTATTCAATATTCGAAATGAAAATGTCTTGATATATAGATATATATAAATGAATGAGTATACAGTTCTCTGATTAAAATAGATTATAAAACCTTTCTTTATAATAATTTAATAATATGTTATGGTAATAATGCTACGTTCATTTTCAAAAATAAGATCTGTTAATGAAGATGTTTAAATAAAAATTTGTACGATTTCTTTTTCCTTCAGATTTTTGCTTTCCATTCTTTTTTTTAAGTTCTAAAAATAATGAAACGTCTTTTTTTTTTGTCAATATATACTAGGTGAATAGTATATTGATATTGTGTTAGCAAAAATATAATTAACTTAAAATTTTTTGATTTATTATCTTATTTTGAAATAATTAAAACAATAAATTGAGATAATAAATTTTTAAAGTTAAATTTAATACAGAAATAAGAAAATTTATTAATGCAATCTATTTACCAACGAAGCTTATATCTAATAAAAATTATCATTTCATTCATATTTTTAGTTTGCGAATATTTAATCATTTCTATTTCTTATATCATTCTTAATCTTGTCACACTCGTATGAATGACTCGTAGGTAGCTCAGAAATATTTTCATAAATCCATGCATTTTTCTACCAACAAATATTACAAAAAACTTTTCCTTCATTTAACTAAATAAATTAAAATCAAATTTTCATCTGCAGCATTTTATTAAGTTACAACATTATGATTTTTTGAGAACATTCGTAATTTGTGAAATCTTGTCATAAAAATGAGAACGCTGCATGTATCGAACAATTAAGAATTATTCATTTTAGACCGTTGTTTCCAAAGTCTCCATGTTTGAAGAATTCAAACGTATTTCATTGGCAATATTTATAAGATATTTAATGCATGTAATTTTGAAAAGACGGGTGCGCAATAAGATAAAAAAAAACAATTTAGTGTAATTATAATTTCAAAAATGTTTAAAACCCGTAAGTGAAAAATAAGGTTTTATTTCATTGTATCAATTCTTGCTACAATTTTTGGTTAGCATTAATTAAAATGAAACAAATTATAGATATTAATATATCTGCAATAGTTTTGCCGATTTGTGTAGAATGGGCAGTTCTTCAATTTAAATATCTTATCCTCCTGTCAAGAAAATTAGGTAGGAGAACAGTGGATTGACAACGACATTACATATTAAGAAGATTGAGACAAATCTTCCATCTATTTATATATATATATATATATATATATATATATATATATGCTTGAATGCTTCGGAATATCTTCCGGACATAGAAAGAGCACCATCGGTGCATATTCCGACGCAATTTTTCCATTCTATGTTTGCTTCGTTCATAAAATCATTTAAGATAGCAAATAATGCGAGTGCTGTTGCTTTGAGTTCTATTGGTATGCAGAAATGTAATTCTTCTACTAATGACAATTCATTCCAAGTCTAACATAGGCAATGAAATGAACATCTCTTTTACTATCTGTTGCCTCATCGAGTTGTATTGAAAACAATTTGTCACGTGACTTCTACAAAAGCTGACACCTTACATCTTCAGCTATATCAGCAATTCGACGGGCAACAGTATCATTTGAAAGAGGTATAGACTGCAATTGTTTCGCAAAGTTATCTCCAAACATAATTTCTACAATCTCAATTGCGGCTGGCAAAATAGGCTCTTCACCAATGGTGTGAGGCTTATACATCTGGGCATTTTATATGAAAATTTGTAAGACACAAAGCCTTTTTTTTCACAGACAAAGTTTTTTTAAACAATGCCTTTTGCTTTTCATATGATTTTAATTTTAATTCGAAGAATTCTCTAGGTTTGTTTACTGAATCACTATGAAGCGTTTCCAAATGTCATTTAAGTTTATTAGGTTTCATGCTGTCCACCGACAACATTTTTGAGAAAATGATACACAGGTATCTTTTTTCTTTTAAGTATTCTTGAGAATATTTTCTTGATTTTATTTTCGGAACCACGCTCGTCTGCCAAGTAAAAATTCATCCATGATTCTGCATAAGTCTGCTGCCGTGAATATTTAATATGGTGAATTGCATTTACACAAAATTATATATAAAATACACATTCAAAATAGATTCAATAGCGATAGAAGGGTCGACTCGAATCAGATTGTCTAGAATTGAAAATGGGGTCATAAAACTATCTCCTTCTCCCCGTTAGAAAACATTTGTTCACATCTGCTCTTAACTTTTAAGCTGACCAGACAAATTCCAGATAAATCGAAACTTCTCGCGAAACCGTGACAATGCCCGACATGGCGGGACGCAAGAGCAATAAAAAGGCATAGGATTCTTGTTTTATCACTGCTGAGAATCGGTGTTGCAAAATGTCAATAAGTTTCCGTATTCTTGGTAATTTGTAAAATTTAAAATTAAGGTTGAAGAGTAAATTTAGCTCCAAAATACTCAAAATACATTATACATTGTATACATAGGAAGTTTTTTGATGTAATTGGAAAGTAATAAATTGCCGAAATCGTCAGTAGAATTAAAATCATCAAAATAAATTAATTTCATCAAAAACAAAAAAGAAAATCTTCAGATTCTTTATTCAAACTCAGAAAACGAATTTTGAAACCATTTTATTTTCGAAATTGGGTGCTAGCAAGATAAGGAGCAAAAATTCAATCTATCAGCATACCGAAAAGGAAAATGAAACATCCTTAATAATGGAAGAAAATCCTTGAAATGACAAAATAGAAAATTAAATAAGGATATTTTTTGCAGAATATATTTTTCTGAAGTCTTGGTGATTTTTCTTTGTTAGAACTTTTATTTAAAAGCCAAGAACAAGATTGATTGAATTGTGACATTGGATGGAAAGATTAATTTTCGATGCAATTATTGAAATGAGTACTTTAATGTTACTTTCAATATATCCAAAGAAAAATTGTTTTTAGTATTAAATCATGCAAAATGAATAACATAAATACTATTAGATGCAAGTGCGCTAAATATCACCTAATAAAAAATTAAAATTAAAAATACAAATGAAATCTATGATTTAAATTTCAAGTTATGTGCGAACACCATTAGTTTTTAAACTATTATTGTTTTACTTAATTTAATTCATTAACCAGTTTAAACTGGTTTGAAACACTCATGAGACTTTTTTAACAGTTTCTGATTCACACACACACACACGCACACGCACACACGCACACGCGCGTACACACACACACACATTCTTCATCAAATTAGTAAATTTCTGCATCTGCAAATTTGATATCAGTTTAAGTCGATTTTGTATACCTCTTTAAAAACGTATCCCCCAAAAATTTCGAACATTCACAATCGTCTAATATCATTAAATATAAAGTGAATACTAATGAAAAAAGATTTTTTAAACACTTTCTGTCTGGATTTTAAGATATATATATACCCTTAAATTCGAAAGTTAAATTACACTGAAACCAACAACATCAAAAAAAAAAGACATCCTACTTTCAATCACCATCCATTACCTAATGGATCAGACCAGATGAAACTTTAAATTGCAGTCCGATATTGGGAGGTCCCAGAGAACTAATAATTTCTACTTAGAACAAGGCCATATGTGAACTGACTTTAAGGGGAACTCTTCTGATATTCCCTTCTTCCCAATTCTAGAGAACGTACAAACAGAGGACTTCTTCTGATTTATTCATTGGAATCTTTCTAGAGTCGCTATTCCAGTCAGCAGAAAACAAGGTTTTACGCATTAGGATGTAGATTGCGATAGCAAAATGAGGAAATTTGCATTGTTTCGTGTTTGAATTGCTTTCCGAAGCAAAACTCTTATTTTGTTTGTTAAGGATCGACAATAAAATTGGTTAAATGAGTTTTCCCTAGTTGAGAAATGATGGCATGAATGCATTATGCTGAGAAGAGAAGTCAATGCATGTTTTCCATATTAAATTTGTTTTTACTAAATACATATGATATATGATCGGGTATGCGTGCATATATTCATAAATCAAATAACAATATAAGCTAAGTTGTTGT
>JAPMOQ010059539.1:1015874-1032418 GCA_026543055.1 Argiope trifasciata | reverse complement strand
TATATATATATATATATATAATATAAGGCAAATGATAATTTAAAATATAATTGTGTTTGCATATGATAACTTGAAATTTAAATCAACTATTTCCTTTTTATTTTTATTTTTTGATTAGTTAGTATTTAGAGCATTTGCTTACATCAAATACTGTATATTTTATTCATTTTGTATGATTTAATATCTGAAGCAATTATTCTTTGGATATATTGAAAGTAAACTTATACAACACTAAATGTTTTATCTAACAACTCTTGCATTGATTGTACGCTTTAAAATTACCATTTCACTAATTGCACCGAGCAATCAGATTTCTTTCCAATGTCGCAATTCAATCAATCTTGTTCTTGGCTTTTAAATAAAATTTCCAACAAAGAAAAATCACCAAGACTTTATAAAAATATATTCTTCAAAAAATATCAATATTTAATTTTCTATATTTTCATTTCAAAGATTTTCTTTCATTATTAAGGATGCTTCATTTTCTTTGTCAGTATGCTAATGTATTGAATTTTTGCTCTTCATCTTGCTAACACCCAATTTCAAAAACAAAATGGATTCAAAATTCGTTTTTAGCGTTTTAATGAAGAATATGAAGAATTTTTTATAGTTTTGATGAAATTACTTTATGAAATTCTACAGAAGATTTCGGCCATTTATTGCTTTCCAGTTACTTCAAAGAACTTCCTCGCGGCAGTTTTGTTTTATGTGACGATCACTAAAATTGCACCTGATGCAATTTGACAAAATGGAAAAAGAAATAGATTGTTAAAAATTTAACTATGGATACTTTCTTTTTAGTTAATAATAAAAAAAGACAGATGATGTTTTGAACAATTCCTTAGAGAACCAATTTTAGGATATGTACTAATCAAAAAATATGCATTCGTAATTGAAATTCTTAACATCATATTATAACGACAATAACAAAAAAGAACCTGAATATTTTTTGTACAACAAAATAACGAATGTTCGCGGAATCATAAGAAAATTAACTATAAACTAATGTTTGAACTTCAGAAATCCCGATTGAGTTACTTTGTATACTTTCAAAATTTCATGAACGTTAAGCGTTTTAGTTTTTACGTTTAAAAGTTTAAAGTTAACGTTAATTTAAACGTTTTTAGTGTGTATATAGATACTAACTAAACTATTTACAGAGCTAAACGTTCAGGGCACTCTTTTGAAGCCTGTTCTATCGCTGGTATATCATTAAGCAAATGACTGTTGGCAAGAGGAAATTTTGCTCCCAGTTTTAAGATAATGAGGGCTGGGCCTAAATGACCAATGTCCATCTGTAGCACGTGCATGACAGGCCCACTATAATGAGCTCGCCGTGTACATTCGCCCATGTTTCATTTTATGCATAATTTGATGTTCACATTGCATCTTGTCAAATCATCAGATAATTGTTTCTGATATATGAGTTTGCATCTCCTCCGATCTTTGGTAACCTGGTGTAATTTATGCAAATTGCTATGTCCAATTATTTTTGAGGTGTAATAATTACTCTCACGTATTCCTTCTCAATTCTTCTATATGAATTTTTTTTGCTTTTTTATTTTATAAGATGGTTACATAAATATTAATTTTATGTAAATGTTTGATTTATATTTACTATAGAGTAATAAAATAATCACTAATTTAAATCTCTATCTAATTTTAAAAGAAATGGCATTTTATAAACTGTTTATTTACTCGCAAATCAATATTCAAATTCAAATAAAATTTTAATTGATTCCAATAAAAATTTAATTTCAATATTGAATGGTAATTTTTATAAATTAAAATAATTATTTATTCTCTTAAAGTCATATTATTATTAATTTAAATTTAACATGACTTTTGAATTCATTCAATTTTTTATTGTTCTAATATATGTATTTTTAAAAATGTGTGTTACTTTTTTCGAAAAGAAAAATATCTTGCTTTGTTGGGATATTTAACATGATTCAATTAATTCTAATAAATTCTTTTTAAAGCATTTGTAAGAAAAATTGCAAAATTGATATCGGAAAACATGATAATTATATTTAGAAATGAAACAATATAAAATTGTTGTTATAATTTCTATATTTTATGAATAGCAATCAGAATTAATAATTTTTTCTCTTGTTGGAAAACTCCTATTACCTTTTGAAATAAGATTTCCACCTTGTGTATATTATTAAAACTCAAACAACAAGCCTGTTCCTAATAATAAAAAATCTCAGAAAAAGAGAACACTTTCAAATTCAATTTAAATCGAAAAAAATAGTATATTTGAATACCACAAGTTTTACATAAAAAATTACATAGCTAGTCTTTTAAAATAAAATTGAAATTTTAAATAAATGTATTATATTAAATTTTAATGTTGAAATACATTATATGTGATTAAATCACTGGTAAACTAATCAAATAATAATTAAATTTTTACCGAAAAAGAAACGTAAACATTTAAATTGAACATTCGATATTGCGTTAATATCTGAAATACAAACCAATTAAAACACATGAAAATGTAACTGAATTTGCAAAATATAATTTACGAAAATTTTTTTCATTTTGCTTCCAAATTTTTTCATTATATGACTGTTTTTATTTATGCAGCTTCTGATAGAGTTCTCATTTTTTCATTATAAACAGAACATTTAAGTATGGTTGGAATAATAAACATATGATGTAGAATTAAATGATTGTAATTTGACTACATTATGTTTCAGTGTAGGAAAAATCTTCAAATACTTGATTACATATTTATTTGTTACTATGATGATATACATATTTATTAGTTATACTTTATATTTTGGGGAACACTTTTCTATTCCGATGCAGTACTTATTCAGACTAACTTTAAAAGTATTAATACTACTTCTCACACGGATTAACTGATAATTCTGTTTTGTAACAATCATTATTCTCACAGAGCAATTTCTAAAGAAAGAATGGAAATATGTCCCAAAAATTCGATGAATACAAATGATTTCATTAAGCTTAGGCAGGTGAAGAATAAAGCAAACAAAGAACTCGAAAAAAATTGGAAGAAATATATGATGCTATAAACTTTTTATTCCTCTGAAATTAGGATATACAAACGTCCCTCGAATCAAAATATCCACAGAAGGAAACAAAGAAAGAAAAAAAAAGTACGTGAGAGAAAGAGAAACATGAAAAGACTGCAATTCTTGGAGTACAAGCTTCATTAGCGGTTTTGGTCGAATCAGGTTTACTCCATATCATCACACTATTTTATGAAATGGAAGAAAGCAGAACTCTGCCTTGCTGCCATCTATGGACCGGGAACGTATTTTCAGGAGAAATTATCGTAATTGAAGAATAAAGTGATAGATCAACGAATCTGTTGTTGTTATTTATTGGATTTTATTGGTACAAGAGTCATATTTAGCAAAACTGTGAACGACAAATTGTTTAATTTATTTATATAGCAGGTTAAAATTCAGATCATAAATAAATTTATTTTACCAATTTAAAAAAAATTACATTTGAAATTGTTAGTTAAAACAAGAAAGTAGAGCTGTAATCATTAAACAAGCAATAAAATCTAAATAGATTTATAAAATCTATTGATTTTTTTAGAAGCTAAAAATATTTTTATGGGGATATCCACCCACTAAATTCTGTGGTGTTAATGATGGTGACAAAGAAAACAAATGCTTGCAAAGATGATTAATAGAGGGACATTGATTTAAAACGTGTAAAATTTTAAAATCTACACGGTATGTGAGACATATCGGTGCTTCATTCCAGAACAGCAGAAGTTTGTGAGTGAAACGTATGTCTCCTATGCTAAAATGAGTTAGTTGTGCATCTTTAGCATACTTTCTAGGAAACTACAGGTTTTCTTAAGCTTCGAGCTACATATATATAACTTTCTGTAGCTTGCAGAGCATCTTAAATACTTAAATATCAGAATAAGACTAAAAGTATTATAGAATTCCATCGGTTTCGATTATTCACTTCACTTCACATCATCATTTATAAACTTTTGCCAGATTTCAAAATGTTTAAAATCGATCAGTTATTATACAAATTAGTATTAATGAAATATGTTTATCAAAGAGAAAAATTGTTTGCTTTTATTTTTTATAATACTTTAACAGAAATAAAATTTTTAGTGATCATAAAACGTCTGAAATAGAATCGTCTGTTAACCGATTATTACATTTATCGAACAACATCAGTCTCTCGGATAGGTAGAACAGGCCACAAATCGACAGATGTTTTAATTGAATGAAGCTTATTATGGACATGTGTATTCCCATCATTCTGCAATAATTGATCAATAAAATCAGAGAATGATCTCTTCGCATTCGTATAAACAAGAGATTGCTGCAGAAAAGTATTGGGTTGTTCGGAAAGTCATTTCTTATTTTTTTGTCAAAATGAAAAGAAATTTTCGTTTAATGAATAAATTATTTATTAAATTATAAAATTGCCATTCTGGTCTAATACCTTTTGCCATATTTTTGGTAGTAACATTATTACACGCTCATAAAAGTTTTGGTCTTTGCTGTAAAAAAAAACTGATTGAGGTGGTTTTTGGCCTCCTCATTTGAAGGAAAAATTTTGCAAATCAGTTCTGGTACTGATGTACTGTTAACACATCTTCTCCACACATATTGGCTAATTTATTTCTGGCTTGAACAGCATTTTTACCTTTTATAACAAAAAAGAAAAAAATGACGAAAATGCTGTTTATTGCTCTCCATATTTAAAAGGGCACCATCCAAAAACTACTGCGAAGAATCAGCTGCCCTTTTTCACACTCAAGCCTTGCTATATCAGCTCTTAAAACATAAAATGATTTTGCGGTTTAAGTATGAAATTGGGTGCGAAAAATGCAATTAAATCCTTTGTCAGGAAAAAACGAAATTACTTTCCGAACAACCTAATAGAAGCTTCTTTAACAGCTTTACCCGCTAACTTATTTCTATAGACACCAAAATGGCTAGTAATAGAACAGAAAATTATATTAAAACCATTATTACAAAGAGTGCGTAAAGAGCATAAAATATCAACAGCACAAGACACTCATGCTATCAGAATATATACAAAAATTTACGTTGAACAGAAAGTGAAATATGCTGAAATGCACTGTTATTTCAGTAGTAAATGCTCAATAAGAATTACAGCTTTGTTTCATTTATTTTATTTTTTATTCTTGAATGTACAAAAGCGAAAAGGAAAGGAATCCCCCCTAGCTACATTTTCTGCTGTCAGTCACCTTATATGAAAAATAAACTACAATTTTTAAAGAAAGTAAAGCTTTGCAGTAGAATGTCTATAAGCAAAACCCAGATTAATAACAGAAAATTGATTGAAGTTTTTGTTTAAAGTTTTTTGATTAAATGCTACAAATTAAATTCAACTAATTTCCATTTTCAATCAAATATATTAAATAGTGAAATGAATTGGATAAAAAAAGCGTTACAAAAACGCACTAATGTATCCAAGTGCAATATGTATTTAAATAACCATAACCTTTATAAGAGATACGTGTTTGATTCCTACATTCGTTTCTAAAAAATTTAAAATTCCTTTTAAAACGTTATAAAAGTGGCCCCTAACTACCCTTAGAGTTAATTATTTGACAAATCATAACTAATGTCCTTAAAAATCAAGCAAATGAGATCAAATGAAAATAACTATTAAGTTTTTATAAAATAACTTCACGTTGTATGTATCAAATCTAAAAAGAAGAATCTTAAAAATTAATTTCATCCAAAATTGTTACTTCAATTCAACTAAATAGTATCATAAAAATTAACTTCATTCGAAACTCCCAACGTTTTTGTTGTTATAATATGTTTTTTTAAATCAAGACTTATTCTTAGAAATTTTATTTTACTGAAAGCTTATAAGATTTCGGTATCTAAGTAAACTTTGTTTTTTAATTTTACAGTGCTACCCTTGGAAATTCAGGAGTTTGTAGTTATTTCCTCATAAAGATAGTCTCTTTTTCAAAACTCAAAGAGATTCTGTTGATTCCTTTCGAAAGATAACTTTCTTAAAATTATAAGTTAAACGATGCCAGAATAACTCTGAGTAGTACCTTTATTCGAGTGACAGTAATTTAATATTTATTTAGATAATAATATTTATTATAAACTCCTAATTAATTAAATATATGACACTACTTTAATCATCTAAATTAAAAATGAAAATTACCTCTAAATCATGAATGAATGCAGTACGCCGTAATGTTTTTGTGTCTGCCTCTTGTTGAATCCTTGAATAGCTACGTTCAAACTAAAATAGCTTAATAATGTTAGATTATAATATAACTATATTTTATTCCTTCTTTACAAAATTGCTAAACTATATTTTTAATTTTACAAAGATTTATTGGCACATGAATAAGTTCAAAAAGTGCATATCTGAACTAAAGTGTTATAAATGGGAGTACTTTCCATTTATAAAAATGGCTAGAGGGCAGTTACTAAAAAGTAGCTGGTATTTAAACCGTATTCCATAAATTTATATATCACAATTTCATAACCAATAATCTATGATGTTAGATACATGGAAATATTCTAGGTTTTGAAAAGTTTTTATATATTTAATACACATTTCAAAAAAATAACATTATATTATATCCTTTGATAAAAGTTATCCTTAAAATTATTCTTTACTTCCCATTTAAAAGCGTAAAAAGAGAAGCAGAAGCAATTTCTTAGATTTATTTATATAGCAGGGAAAATTATTAAGTCAAATTCTTTATATCCACCTACCAAAAGCAAGACATTTTCCATACTCATATGCATAAATTTTATTGTGTAAAATGAAGATACATTTTTTAGCGTTTTGTCCTTTAGAATATTAAACATTTACATATAGAATGTTAAATATAAAAGGAAAAAAAAAAAGGAAAAACCCTACAGGATTTCGTAATTCAAATGAATAATGTATACATTTGTTTTGCTCTAAGTTTTGGAACTGAAATTGATGAAAAAAAAAAATAAGTTGTATACAATGCCCTCGATTATAATTATGCGATTTGTATTCGATATAGTTTAAATTTTACAAAGATTTCTTACTTTTTGTCATTAACCCTTAAGGGCACCTCGAAATGAGGATGAGATGCTTCCGGTACAGTGGTTGAATATCGGCAAGCCGGGGGGGGTACAATAATAGGTATTTGCACTAATCCTCTGATCGAAGAAGGGACGTACTTCCTACGGGAGTGTTGTACCGTGGCCGGTGATGGCCATTAATACTCAACCACATTTACCGCCAGTGATACTGTATGGATGGTCCATTCAGTGTTTCACGGTTAATCCAAGGGCCTTCATGATGGGTCGGAGGTCAGTTAGATGACTTACTTTTTCTCTTTTACTAACAGGCGTCATCCTTTAATAAGTAGTATTATTCAGTGTCCTAGTTGTATATGCAAGTTACTTTATAACTATATCAGCTCACCGCAAGCTGATATAATGATCCGATTATTGCTTTTCTTACTAATTATATCAGATTAGTCCCTTAAGGTATCGGACTACGTTAAAAAAATTAAAATTCGATTTTTGAAGAATTATTTAAAACTATAGGTTTTAGATGTATTTTCAATAACATTACAAAATACTATAAATAAAATCAAATTATTCTAAAATATATTTTGAGATATATAGAAATTTGTAGTAAATGTTAATGAAATTTAACCAAAACCAATCTACACAAAATTGTAATGCAGCGATCCCATTTTTCATTGTACACACGTTGTAGAATATAATGATGAATGAAATGAATCAAAATCTACGAAAAAGTTTGGGATACAAAGAAGTTATGTGTAAAAGTATACTTATATATGATTTTTTTTTTCATAAATTCACAATTCAATTTTTCTAAAAACATCTATAAGTGAAAAAGTATTTAACCAACTATAAAACTTTTGATTCATTTCATTGCCCATATTATTTTAACCACAAGCTCAATTTTTTATGTCAGTTGAGATGTCATGAGTTTTATGAGATTTTATGTCAGTTTGAGAGATATTGCATTAAAGGACGATAATTTTTATGAAAATTAAAATTTTCAGAAAATTGAAGTGAAAGACAAATTTTATTTGAAAAATATGTGACCCTGAATGATAACCAAGTCCTTCCTTTTCCTGGAAAAGATAACCTGTTTTGGAAAGAGAAAATTCTAAACTACAATAAATAATAAGGAAGAAAAAAATTCGCCAATGTGGTTAATAATCAGTATTTATAACGGAGTCGGATACTTTAAGATTGTCATTATAAAAGTTCAAGTTTGAACATAGCAGCAGCTTTATAACAGATAAGAGACTACTTTCTCATACATAACTCATTTTTAAGATTACTCAAAACACCATTATTACAAAAGAACTCATATTTGTTTAAATCGTATTCGCATGCAAATGATTCTTTCTGGTTTATTTAAAAAACGATAAAACACACATTCTGTTTGTGCAATATATAATCATTTTTTTATGTCTTATATAACTGAGGAACCTAGTATTATTGATGCAGGATGTGCCAGATAAACTTACTCACTAGAAAAACCTCTCGAGTGGTGAGTTGGGTAAGTAGAGGGGTGATAGGTAGTGCTACTGAAGGGGAAAGTCCCCAAGTTTGTGTCCCTTTCTCTGGTCAGTTGCCATCACCCACTGGTCTAGAGAACAATGGACAATCGCCGTCGAGCGCTTCTTTTCTAACGAACGTGTTGCTATGCTACGTGGCTTCAGCTCTAGCTTTGAAATTCGTCCTCACAAACCCATTCTTGGCCGTAATTTTATTCTGTCAAGAATTCACTCATTTTGGGGGTGTCACTAAACCCAGATATGGACATCAACGGACCTTCAGAACTGAAAAAGCCGAAAGAGTGAGGCAGTCAGTTCTGCCTTTGGTTCGCAAACACGCAGCTGATGTGGGAATTTTCGACATCACTCGTCAACGAATTCTATATCAAGACCTCCCATTTCATCCCTATAAATTAACTGTTGTGTAAGAATTAACTGAACGCAATTTTGTTGAACGTCAAAATCCATGTGAAATGATACTTGACAACATGCCTGAAGACGCTGTCGTTTTTACAGTGAAGAGACTCACTGTGAAAACCGTGGTTTATGTCGATCGACTACGGACAATAGCTCACCTCAAGAACAACATTCACGACGCCATTGCCAACATACCAATTGATATGATGCAAAGAGTGGACACGAACTTCAAAAATCAACTTAATCAGTGTATGCACAATAGGAATCGTTATTCAACCAATGTCATTTTTAAACTGTATCAAAAACAATTGGGATATTGTATTCTCAAATAAAGAAATATTAAAACAATAACTGCAGTATTTTTGTTTTTATTGACCTTTAAAATAAATAAGTTTACCTGGCGCACACTGTATAATAGTAAGCTTGGGTAAATAAGAGAAATTATTGGGCATTTCTCAATTCCCTATAAAATCATATAATGTTATTGAATTCAATTAAATTTATTATAGATATATTTTTGATATTCAGTCCTAAAAAAGCATGCTCTCTTCCAAACAACCTCCTATGTGATATTTTCAGCTCACATTATCATCTTAAAACGATCTGAGGGTTAAATAGGATATTTCAGCAAAAAAAAAATCTCTAAAATCCTTTATTAGATTCTTATGGAATGAAACAAAAAAAATCTTAAGACAATTATTGGACTCAAGAAAAATGGAGTTATATTATTAGAGGGAAATAAGCATGCATTCAACTTTAAGTTTTAATATTTGAAGAAAAAAATGTTTTCTTTTGGAATTAAAAAAAAAACTTTAATACAAATTAGCAGTTATATAAGTACATAAAAATAACAAATCTCTCAATTAGACTACAGAAATGGATTTTGTAACTATTATAAAATTATTCGTATTAAACATCTAAACTTAACATAACATTCTTGATTTACAGCATTGAACAATCCATATAAATGTTAGAGACTAAAAATGATGTCCCACATAGCTTAGCTGAAATAAAATGTATACGAATTCACACCACAGATAGTAAGTTGAAAATTCTTTTGAAAAACAATTTTTATGTTTTTTATACCTTTTCTTGGTTTCTATTTTTAAGTGGCATTTATGCCCTCTAGCAGAAAGTGCAAAAAAAAGAGTAGTGTAATAGTATTGACCAATTGTGATATCATTTCAGATTTACTCAATGTATCTCAAGAACATATATTTTTTAGTTCTACCTGTTCTCTTGTGATATCTAAAATACCCACGGGGCTTGATTAAGAAAATGAAAGTTTTAAGCAGCATCACTCTATAATCAATCATTTGAGTCGAATTCTTTCTTATACAAAGATAATATACGTCATATGCTATCCAACCCAGTTAGTAGCAAATTTCATTGTGATTCGAACCAGTTATTGGGATCAAAATTATTTTCTTCTCAAAATTATTATTGATCTTCTGATGAAGTTGAGCATTACATTAATTTTGAGCTAAAATTGTCATGGCTTGGGATATCCATAATCAAATCATAGAAGTTTAAAGATGAATATTCTAACACTAAACTTCAAAGATTTAATGATGAATATTCCTTAAATCTGAAAAGACTTCTTAGAATTATTATTGTTGAAGATTATTAACTTTCAGCGAACATATAAAATGTCGCTTTTTCTATTTGTAATAGAAACGCAATGTGTTCCAAGGTAAAACGTGTCTCTTAAACCAGTGTTTCTCAATCTTTTAGTATTCACGGTCCAATTATCACGCCCCCCCCTCCCCTCCACATATAATAAAATGTATAAAATAATAATGTATTTAGAGTCTTTTGGAGCTAAGCCTACACTACAACCTTAATTTTAAACTTTACAAACTACCAAGAATTTATTGACATTTTGCAACACTGATAATCAGCATTGAAAAAACAAGAATCCTATGCCTTTTTTATTGCTCTTGAGTCCAGCCCTATCGGGAATTCTCATGGTTTCTCGAGAAGTTTCGATTTGTCTGGAATTTGTCTGGTCAGCTTAAAACTTAAGTTAGGAGCGTGGGCAGTTGTGAACAAATGATTTCTCAAAGGGATAAGGAGAAAGTTCTATGACGCCAATTTCGATTCCAGCCAATCTCATTTGAGTCGATCCTTCTATCGCTATTGAATCTATTCTGAATGTGTATGTTATATATATTTCCGTGTAATTGCAATTCACCGTACTAAATATTCACAGCAGCAAACTTATGCAGAATCATGGATAAATTTTTAAGCCGGCGTAAGCGAGCATTAGACGACAGACAAGCTCACCAAGTACACAGACGAGCGTGGTTCCAAAAATAAAATTAAGAAAATATTCTCAAAAATACTTAAATTTTGGATTCACTAGTACTGAAGTAAATTAAGAAGAAAGGCCCCTATGTATCATTTGCTCAAAACTGTTGGCAGCTGACAGCATGAAACCTAATAAACTTAAACGACATTTGGAAGCGAATCATAGTGAGTAGGTAAAAAATTCCTGATAATTCTTCGAATTAAAATTAAAATCATATGAAAAGCAAAAATTATTGTTTAAAAAAACTTTGTCTGTGAATGAAAAAGCTTTAATTGCCTCTTACAAAGTTTCATATAAAATAGCCATATAAAAAAGAATCATACCATTATTGAAGAGCTTATTTTGCAAGCCGCAGCTGAGATTGTAGAAATTATGTTTGGAGATAACTTTGAAAAACAATTGCAGTCTATATTTCTTTCAAATGATACTTTTGCCCGTCGAATTGCTCATATAGCTGAAGATGTAGAGTGTCAGCTTTTGTCGAAGTTACGAGAAAAATTGTTTTCAATACAACTCGATGAGGCAACAGATAGTAATAAAGATTCTCATTTAATTGACTATGTTAGACTTGTGATGATTTGTTAGTAGTAGAAGAATTTCTTTTCTGCAAACCAATAGAACTCAAAGCAACAGCACTCGCATTATTTGCTATCTTGAATGATTTTATGAACGAGGCAAACATAGAATGCAAAAATTGCATCGGAATATGCACCAATGGTGCTCGTTGTATGTCCGGAATATTCCAAAGTATTCAAGCACTTGTGAAACAAAAATCGCCACAGTGCGTCTGGACACATTGCATGATCCACAGAGAAGCTTTGGCTTCTAAAGAAATCGGTCCTGTTTTGAATTTTGTGTTAAATACTGCTGTAACAGTAGTGAATTATTTAAAAATGAGACCCCTGAAATCAGGAATCTTTTCAGCACTTTGTAAAGACATGGGTGCAGTACATTCAGCTTCACTATTTCATTGCGAGGCAAGATGGTTATTACGATTGAAATTTTTGCATCATGTTTATGAATTAAGAGAAGAAATCGCCGTTTTCCTAGAAGAGGAAAACAGACCGGAAGCTGGGAATTTTCTTAATAGTTTATTTGTGATGAAATTGAGCTACATGGTAGATATATTCGAGAAATTAAATAACTTGAATCTTCAACTGCAAGGAGCAAATACACATATATTGGATACGAGTGATAAAGTTAATGCGTTTTTTAGGAAATTGGAATTGTGCAGCAGAAATTTAAAGCAAGAAAACTTAACAATATTTGAAAATTTGATTGATTGTATTAAAACTTATAAGGCTGAAGAACAACATGCAAAAGTTTTTTTTTTGTAACCATTGAAAATCATTTAGCAATGCTTGCAAAGAATTTTAAAAAGTACTTTCTTGCTGACGACAAACTGATATCAAGTTACAAGTGGGTGAGGTATCCATTTCAAAATATTCTTGATGGACTCTCAATTGAAGAGGAAGAAACCTTCATAGACTTCAGAGGAAGTGGCGAAACCAAAAGACAATTTAGTAATAAATCACTCTTTGAATTTTGGGCAGGAGTGGATGATGAGTTTTCTGCACTAAAAACAAGGGCATTTCGCGTTCTACTACCATTTTCAACATCTTCCCTTTGTGAAACTGGATTTTCTGTGGTGGCTTCTTTGCAGACAATATATAGATCTCAGCTAAATATAGAAAAAGAATTGTGAGTTTCTGTTTCTAATATCAAACCCTCCTTCGAAAAACTTTGCTCTGCAAGATAGACCTTTAATTTAGTAAGTTTTAATTTAATAAGTTAATTATTAAATATATCGAAGTGTATTTTGTTTTGTATGTGTGTGTTTTCCTTTCAGTCACTTAATCATTTTTTAAATAACATTTTCTCGTGGATATGCTAGTGCCCCCCATTAGTGTGATCGCGCTCCGCTAGGGGTTCGAGCCCCACAAGTTTAGAATCACTGTCTGAAACTCAAAACTTCCCGAGAGACACCGGATGAAAGTTATCATGCAATTTTCCCCCTCGTCCATAAAAACTTAATTTGTGCTTTAGAGATTGCATATCTTTTATAGCTACTGACAGAAGGCGCTGAAAATGCACACACACACACACACACACACACACACATATATATATATATATATATACAACCATTAAAACAATCAAAACCCATTTCTTGGTCAACAAAAATTAAAACGAAACCAACTAGGTCAAAATCGAAATTAAAACTCAATTCAGAATTACATGCTAAAATTTCACAAAAGAAAAGGTAAATGAAAAACAACCAATTAATGAAACAAATCTCAAATAATACAATTAAAGAATTATTTCAACGATACAAATACAGTACTAACCATGGAAACGAAACCAAAACTGGAATCGAAACTAAAACTCATTACTGATTCAAACAAGTTTAAGAATTAAAAAGAAGTTTTTAAATCAATCATTGTATTTGGAGAGCGGAAATGCAGCAACAACTAAAATACAAATGAATCTAAATTAATTAACAAAATAAGCTTAAGCAAAAAGTAACACAACGAATCAAAATAATAATCATTAGAAAAAAACTTCGTCAATTATCATATCCCTTATAAGGGAAAATCCCTTATTTAGAATCCTTGCTTGAAAGTATCCCTTGACGAAGTTTTCAGGCCGTTTTCTTTTTCTATTGATTATTGTTTTGATTCGGTTGTGTTACTTTTTGCATAGCTTATTTTGTTTATATATATATATATATATATATATGAATTAATCACTTTGTAGGCATGATAGGTTAATACTCCAGAACATTTGTATTTGATACATAAAGGACTGAGTGTCTTTTGAAAGTATTATTAGCAGATTTCATCCTCTCTTAACCAATTCATCCAGCTCACTTTACTGTACAGTTGAATGGATCATTATCTTCTCCAAAAGTTTTTCAAGATATTTCATCTCACTTTATATCTCAGAGATCTACACATATAAATTGTTATTACTAAATTTTTCATTTTTGATAGCTACTGAAGCTACTGATAAACAATATTGCAACTACCACTTTTTTCTACAGCTAGTGATATATTAAACTTTGCCAGTTTTGAAGTCAGAAAAATACAATAATACTGATGAAGTAAACAAGCAAAGCATGCGATAACCTTGTTACTTTAGAAATAAGCACATTCAGGCAATTTAATAAATTACCAAGTCTTAACAGTCAACCAGTCGGAGCAAAAAAATTGAATTATTTTTTGCTCTGACAGATTAACAGTAGGTGAAATTTTTGAAATCAATTCCATTTTAATTTTATGATGTTTAAGGGAAATAGAATTTAATGTGTGCTCTGAGCACATCCTGAAAAGCATGTTCGATGTTTAAAGTGCAAAAAAATGTTAAATTAAGACATAAAACCAAGATGATCAACTTAATGTTCCAGCATTTAATTCATGGGATTATAGCAGGCTTCGAAAACTGCTTCATTATCTGATTTTCAAGCGATTGTCTCAGCAAACCTTTAAAAACTCTTTTCTTTTATTAAATCGAGTAAATCCAGGATTAAATCTTAAGTTCCAGTTATTTCGGAAGTATCCTGACGCTGCTATTATAAAATGTAACAAAAGTTCAAAGTTAAAAGGTGTTTTTCAACCACTACACAAGATTTGATTAGACAGAAAAGCATATGAACGTAAATTTCCAGCCTCTAGTTGCAGATAAAAATAGTTTTCAGCATAATGTTGGTTTAATTTGATTAAATTTCTGTCGGTTAAGAATTTAAAGAAATGTGCCTAACAAATTTTGCGTCATAACTTTATTGCGTCTTAACCATGTATCTTTGGTAAGATTCTATTTTGATAAGTCAAAAGTATTTTACAAGAAAGCACCCATACACAGCTTAAATATTCTATACGCATTTCATTCTCACTCGCAAAACAAACAAATATTTTTCAGATTCATATTCTATTTCATTTTAACAAGTGCCATGAAAAAGAACATATGATGCATGGAATAAGGGTAAATTTTAAGATAAACTCTGATAAAAATAATGATAGCATAAACATTGTTCACATAACGAAAGAATAATAGAAATGCAACAACAACAACAAAAAAAAAAACGAAAACGAAAGTAAAGAAACGTTAACTTTATGTTTTATTGAAACAATTTTATTCTTAATGGTTCTCTTGACTTTTCATCTGTGTTATCATTACGAGCATGCATAGAAATGCAGACAGTTGGAAACCATTGCATCTAAGTATGGGAAGAGCATATTTTTCTTTTATTTATACAGCAGGGAGTTTTTCAGTGGGTCATTTAATTCCATTTAACATTAGTTTTTCAAAGAAAGTGCCATGTATCTTTGGTCCATTAAATGACAAATATTTACAATGGGCATAGAAAATTCCAAATAATGCATGGGAGTACCATGAAAACACTTCAACCTGATTCTAATTATTCATTTCATAGTAAAAAGGTTTTCATAGTTTCATAGTTTATAATAAAACAAATGGATGAAGTAAGTACGATGAAGCAAAATAAATCGAAGAATATTATTTTGATATCAATAATGATTGGGAGTAAATATTTCAGATTTTTTTTTTGTAAAAAAACAACAAGGGATCATTTGAAACTATTGAAAATTTTTCAAATAGAAAACATTGTATCTAAATAATATCAGTATATAATTCCAAAAGCTTAGAGAAAGGATTTTTACATACATTTAAAAAATTATTTGTAATTTAATTAATTTTATTAATTATTAGTTTAATTATTAATTATTAGTTTAATTAATTTAATTAATTAAACAAGAAAGTAAAGAACATGCCAGAAACAGGTGAAGAAATCTCATCCCAACATCTCATAGCATCCTAGCCTTTATTCGATTTTGAATACAATGTCAAGCAGAGAAAGTGCCATCTATTTCATTTAAATAAAAAATTCATTTAAATAAAAAAAAATTAACAGTTTATAATTTTTTTTATTAAAATGTTAATACAGCAGCAATTTTGGGGAAAATCATTGTTGTTTAAATTTTTATTGAAATTATGTTTTACTTTCATAAATGGAACTTTGTTATTACAAAATGTTTTAGTTTTATAAAATTATGGGAAAATTAAATTTTGGAAATATGAGAGTTAAGATTAGAGAGACAATTACAGAGTTTACTTATTTTAAAACTGAATTAGTCTCTAAAACAACTATTGTTTTATAATTAGCAATTTTGATTCTTAAATCCATCTTGCTTCAAAAGGATTTTTATTTGTTTCTGTTAAAATTAACAATAGCGATTTGTAACAATATTTGTATTCTGT
>JAPMOQ010059539.1:965979-1015474 GCA_026543055.1 Argiope trifasciata | reverse complement strand
CGCTTCCATCTAAAGCATAGAGTGGAGTAAATTGCTGGAAATTCTTGTATGCAGATTAATGTTGGGAAAAGTAGTGCTTCCTTTAAAAATAAAGAAACAATTTTTACATCCCACAACAACTTGTATCACGCCATGTTTTAATAAAGAATCAGTGAAATACTTGATTAGACAACATGTTTCTGATAAATTGTTCTACGATAAAATAATCATTTTAAGGATGAAACATTCTCGGAAGGTTTTATTTACTTTTCTAATAATTTTTTTTTTCTTTTAATTTCGGAAAGTTGATGAAATAATTTTATCTACAGAAGCATTCAAAGTAACCACAAAATATCTCAGTTGATATTCTGCAAACATGGAATATTTATTCTTGTTTGCAAAGTGCCATAGTATATTCATTTTAATCATAAAATCCTTATTGATTCTGGGCATTCCTTAGGTTTTTCATTTTAGTTATATTAACGTCCTGTTTGAAAGCAACATTGTTACATTTTTGGGACGGACCTTGTAATTTCGAATCTCTATCATATGACGAGAACGACTTTGATGTTGACACCCCTTCGCAGGCTTAAACATCATACCACATCAGTGGGAGAACTTTTGGTCATGGCGGATTTTACGTGCACAAGATCCGCTTATACGACGGTTCTTCGGTTAAAGAATCGTCGTATAAGCGGATGATTTAGGCGCAGATGTCATTGATATACTTAGTATGATGCTTTTAGACCAGATACTCAAAGTCTTTGTAACTCGGATGGGCGAATTAAGAATCGAAGACAGAGGTCTAGGGTTTGATGGATAGAGAGTGTAACCGATTCTTAGAATGTTGCAGGTCCTCAGTTCGAGTTTCTAACTCGCAAAATGATTTTATTTTCATTTTTATTATTTTATTTTTATTTAAATAATATTTCGAATAGTGATTCGATAGTTATTCTTAAATATTTAACGCCTTAAAAAAGTATGTTTCCAACAAATTTCAGTAGTTTTATTTCAAACTTTTATTCCCAAGTTCACGCACATGCGCAGATGTCAGTGATAGTATTAGCATTGGGGCCGGCCAGCTGAGAGGTCTGATTCTGAACGTCTGCTTTAGACATGCCGGCTACTTTAGAGGAATCTGGCTTGGTGGATAGAGCATGGGACCGATTCCTACATTTTTGCAGGTCCTCAGCTCGAGTCTCGAAAGCACAAAATGAATTTATTTTCATTAGGTACATGAATCAAACGGTTTGAATCTGAAACCGTTTGATTCATATATCGAGACCTTGCCACGAGGCCACTGTAACCTATTTGGGCGCTTTGAAAAAAGCCGATTGTAGACATTTATTTAAAGTATATTTAATGAAAAATAGCATGAAAAGTGTCATTGATTTCTTCAATGGTATAACATAAACAAGTGAAATATTCAGTTCAATTCTATTATACAGAGAGGAAGACAAAACAATTTAAAGACATTTAGAAATTCCAAATATTGACCCTGTAATTGAGCTTTGATATAACCTTTATTTAAGCTCATAAACAGAGAATAAAATCTTATATTTTTATATATGTAACAGTTATGAATGTAAGATAAGTCAATCTCTTACATATACTGCTTCTTATCTTGAAGAAAACGTTTGAATTTAATTATTTGATTTTGGTATGAAAATGATGCTAACTAAAGTAGTGAGGCTATTTATGGTAATAACTATAAGCTGAAAATTTTCATCAAACTAAGGTTGAGTATAATTTACACAAAATAACAAAAATATGTGATCTTGTTTGGTGCAAAATGAAAATACTTTCCTGTCACATTAAATTATTTCCATCATAGCGAACTGGAATGTAATGCAAAGTTCCGTCAATATAAATGAACAAGTAATGAAATTTCTTACACCATTAATTAAAGAAAATACTGACCACCTTTTTTTAATAATATGGCTAAGTCAACGTTATTAATCAAAGGCCAAGTGTGCAATACTGGGTTTGAAAAAGCAACGAATATGATATGTTTATTAAACTGAAATAGAGTATGTTTTTAGAAAATGTAATTGTATTTATAAATTTAATTGATTCTTATTTTAGGCAGAGTATATACCCACGTCAATTCAGCTTTTTCTGTTTCAGATAATTTCAATGAAAACAATATCATAATATTAATTGCTATTTTTTAGTGTTTATAATATGCAATAATGAATAGTTTGAAATTATTATTATTATCAGTTATCTAAAAATACATTAATTTTTTTCCATCCAAATGGTCGTATTAACTTTTAAAGAATTTATTGTAATTACGTAAAGTAAATCAAGTAAAATTTTTAAAAAACAAATTTTACTTGATGTGTGACGCGATGAGACGCTTACAATGAAAATCTGCTTTCATCGTTTATTGCACACTTTCTGATACTATTCCGGGGTTATTAATATGAGATAAATAACATACATTCTAAAGAAATAAATCTTTCTTTTAGCTACATTGTAAGTAAAACTATAATTAGTTATAGTTTGACTTCCATTAATATCAGTATTATTTATTAAAAGAATTTTAAATGTTTTAGGTTATATGTGAATTCTAATTTTACAGACAAGTAAAATATACATTTAGGAGCTCATTAAAGATGTAAAAGATCAAATCTTAACAGATGTAAGAGAAAATCCATTTTAAATAAAAGGTTAGAATGGAAATAAGACAGAAAAAAATAAGTGGGGATTAGGAACATATATTTAACTAAGCAACATTAGCGTACACAACGTGTTTCTTGCAATTTATTTTTGATATTTTTACCTTTATATCAGAACATTAACACCAAAATGCTAACTTGAATCTTAGATCTTTGAACATTTAAAAATTATACCTAAATAAAACAAAATATGAATGGTAAATTCTTAACATTTATTTCATTCATCCAATTTCTCATTTAATGCACATGCAGATAAAATTTGATCAAAATGTTATTTTTTAACTTATATCTATTGATGAGTACAGCGAATGAATAAATACTTTTCCAATCATTCGTGAACCTAATAACTGAATAAGTGGCACTAAATCGATATTTGCTAGAAAAATTATACCATTTGAAGGGAAATTGAGAATCTAAAACATGGAATTTAGTCTCTTTAATTTCTAACCCTTTAAAAGCTCTCAGAGAAATATATTTCGTTTAAATGATCTTAGTGATTGCTTTGGTAAGGTTACCCAAACATAATTCTTTAACTATTTCTAAGCGAAAATAAAGCTCATTTACTGGACTCGTAATTTGTTCAAAATTTACTGTAATTAAATATTCATCCAAAGGAACGAAGTTACCAAGAAAATTTTAAAAATGGAGAATCCGTGAATTGCAAAAGGTCACTTAAAGTGTTATCACACATTTATACCTTCAAAAATGTTACTGAGTTAGAAATGATGCCTGTTTCATGACTTAAATGAAACGCGCATACTTCATCAATAATCCATTTCGCAATTAAACTAACAATAAGGAGTGAGACATTGGACTGAAGTGTGAGCCACAGTCTCCCGAGACTTGGAGTGCAGGACCAAATTCGATGGTAGAAAAGTCACGAAAAGACGTCTTCTCGCTGGAGAGGATGCAAACCTCAAAATGGCTTCGTCGACGACAGGCAAACTCACATCTCTCGGGTATAAGATAATTTTGTAACAACTTCCTTTGTTTGACTGTTTAAGGGAAATGGAGCAGATTAGAATGCTCTGTTGCTGTGAAATTCTGGCTTTCGTGTCCTTGTCTTGGTTATGGATTTTGAATCAATTTGATCATTACGCATACTCTTATTGTCTGGAATCGTTTTCTAATGGATATTAGACGATATATCGCTTTCGAATAAAATATATTAATAAGGGTTAATTAATAGCTAGATCTTCTTTCTCATATTTTGATAGATCTATCATAGATCCATTAGGTATAACTTAGTTGAATAGTTTCTCAAAAGTTAGTTTAAAGTGTTTCTTGATCAATAAATTCTTCATATATATTTCTGGCAATTGGTACTGTATTAGAATTCACTATATCTATTTACTCTTCTTAACTTTTCATCTAAAATTTGAAAAATAAATCTTTGAATGGGAAATAATTAAACTTAACTGCTCTATAACATTCTTACTGAAATGAAGTAATTTAAGGGAAAAAAGCAGACTCTTTAAAGAATCTTAGTCGTTTGATATGTTATAGGTTGTTACAGATCAAGTTTTATGTAAGAAATCTAGTTTTTCAATGAATACTTCTCTTATTCAACAGATAAATTCAGTTACTACAAATGAAAATTTAGATATTAACTTAAGTAAATAATGATGTAAAAATTTGAAAGATCTGAAATTAAAATATTTTCAATCATTTTTCCATTATTGTTCTGAAATTAAATGTTAGACGCAATTTTAAATATTATAAAAAATTATACAAAGTATGATTTAAGCTAAAGGAAATTCAAAAATACCTGAAAAATAAAACGAAATTTCATATCTAGACCTCAATAAGGGAAATAAAAATTGAAACTAGATTAAATTCATACGAATGAACTTAGTAGAACGAGTGAAAATGATAAAGCCTTATTAGTAACAATGAAATTATTGTAGTTAAATATTATTTAAACATTTTTAAATAAAATAAACTTTGAATAAAAACAGTTTATGACAACTAAATGCTTCCATTGAACAAATAAAGATTTTGGTATTTGAGAAGGCATACAATTGATTTTGTCCCATTGCATTTACAGAAACCCTCAATAAATAACCCGAAATTTCACATAATTTTTAACTAATTGTAGCAAACGTTTAAAGAGAAATTGCTCGAGAAGGCACTTTTCCATTCCCATTATTTATATACTTCGTTATTTTTTAAGTACTTGTAATGAAATGTTAGGAAGGAAAATAAAACCTGAAAAAGGAAACAGTTTTGGATTTCAAAAATAAGCTGTATTTATTCTCCAATAGCATATAGTGGGATTTTCCAAATATAAAATATATCTTATGATTGAATGAATTTTTCTGTTTAAAAATGTTTTTCTATGGAATATGTATTCTTAGTATACCTATAAGCTAGTTAGAAAAGGAATTGTTATATACACCGAAGAGCCATTACATTATGACCACCCTCCATCTATGAGAGTGGGCTTGCCCAGGAGCAGAACCACTGCGCGTGCGTGGTTGATATTGGAGTATATAAAACGGGTATGCAGTGTCTTTCTAAACATAGTGCGATTAGCGACATAATGGGAAAAGCAGCGGATTTATCAGACTTTAATAAAAGTCAAATCGTTATGGCTCGGTGACTTGGAACATCAATATCAGAAACGGCGCGTTTAGTGGGCTGTTCACGTGCAGTTGTTGTGAGCACATATCAAAGGTGGTGCAGGGATGGTGAAACGGCAAGTCGCCGGCCAAAAGTGTGTCGTCCACGGCGCATTGATTCCAGAGGAGAGCAGAGATTGCTACGCATTGTTCGCCGTGACCGAAGGGCTACAACAGCCGAAATCCCCACCAGCTACAACAGTGGTGACCCAGGCAATGTTTCTCAACACACTGTGCAGCGTACATTGTTGCGTATGGGCCTACGCTGCCGGAGGCCGAAGCATGTTCCTGCACTAACGGAACGTAATCGCCAGATGCGTCTGCTATGGGCCAAGAAACATCGGAATTGGACACCGGAGGAATGGAAGAAGGTTGCATGGTCCGACGAATCACGTTTTCTGGTCCATCACTTCGATGGGCGTGTGAGAATACGCCGATTTCCAAATGAACCCCTTGCTCCCGAATGCGCAGTTGGACGGAGACAAGCCGGTGTGGGGGTATTATGGTGTGGGCAATGTTTTCATGGAGCACATTAGGACCCATGATCCCCATAGAACAATTCTTGACATCTGGAAGTTACGTGAACATGGTTGCAGACCAGGTTCACCCATTCATGGCAACAGTGTATCCTGCGGGGGATGGCGTGTACCAACAGGATAATGCACCATGTCATAAGGGTGGAATCGTCACGGATTGGTTCGAGGAACATTCCAGTGACTTTCAAGTCATGTCTTGGCGCCCAAACTCACCTGACATTAATCCAATAGAGAATTTGTGGTCCTACTTGGAAAACCAAATTCGTGCTGCCAAGCTACCCCCTCACAATATGAGGGAATTGCAGGACCAGTTGGTGTGCGCTTGGTACCAGATACCTCAGACTACCTATCAGCACCTTGTGGAATCAATGCCACGGCGGGTGCCAGCAGTTTTGAGGGCTAAAGTGGGTCCTACATGTTATTAGCAGGGTGGTCATAATGTAATGGCTCTTCGGTGTATATATATATATATATATATATATGTGTGTGTGTGTGTGTGTGTGTGTGTGTGTGTGTGTGTGTGTGCGCGCGCGCGCGTGCTTGCGTGCGTGTGAGTGTATTTCAAAATCTAAATTAAGCCATAATTAATTCCCATGTTAACTTCCTTCTGAAATGCTCTTTTATATTCTGATTCAATTCTATTTTTTCTATTAAATTAATGCAACAACCTTTCTGTGAAGTTGCTTTAGTCAGCTGCTCCTAGCTCAAAGTAAAGGGATAAAAATTGGTGATTAAACAAATTCTTCTAAAAGCTCCCTATGATGCTCTTTCCTATGGTTGAGGAGAGTAGAGTGATCCATATCAAAACCGATGGTATATAAATCCAGGGATATTTAGTTTTTCGTTCCTTTTCGATAATCCGTTCTTTTACCGTACAATGGACAATCGTTACTTATCCGTGCCTCTTTCAAATAATGCATGCTTCCCGAGAGAGAAAAAAAATGAAGTTAAAATTTTTAAAGTGATATCTTCTTCGGGCTCGATTCTGCTTCACCAACTATGATTACATATTCTTCTTCTAATATCGATTTCATTTATTTATCGAGTTAAAGGCATGTAGTTTTTATTAACTTTATGCAGTGGAAATAATATGCACAACCAATTTGTTAGAATAAAATCTCTATACATATTTTTAGCATCATATATTCATTTTAAATGACATGAAAATAAGTAAAATTTAAATTTTACCAAAAATTCTCTTGAAAGCGATCTCATTTTATCCTGAAATAGAACTCTAGAAATATCTTCCAGCAATAATAACCTAGAAGGATGGCATCCTCCTGCAAGCACTTTACTCAGGGAGAGAAAAAATTTCGTTCGTTGTAAAAAATTCGAGATAAAGGAACTGTCGATATCAAGGTAATTTACTCGGCACTAAAGAAATGGGAGTTAGATTTTATTCTTGTTCCCGCTTTATTTTTCATGCCAAGTCATCTCTGGGTCTTTTAAATCCGTAGAAATAGCGGAGTAAAGGCATTGTTGAAGAAATAGGACCGAATATCTTCTCTAGATAAGGAATCCAGAACAAATCAGCGGTGAAAGCTTTCCAGGTGAATTCGCCTCTAAAGAGCGAGAGTGTAGCTTTCTTGTTTGTCCTACTTGGTGAAGGGTGGAAAATAAAGCTTTTGTGTGCTTGGAGGAATGCTTTCAGGATGGAAAGGAGAAACGGTACTGTAACTGTACGATTGACTGCGTTTCACAAATAATGGTAGTGGCTTGATCAGTCGTCTCACGTATACCTGTAAATTAAAGAGCACTTGTTATTAATGAAGCAGAAATAAAGAAAAGATAAATAATAAAAATTATTTATCTTGAGCACTGTTTTACTTGCTAATATAATTTGCTATAATAATAAAATAATGATCGAATTGATATTAAATTTCATAGCTACCATCGAATTTATATTATTATCATCAAATTTATGTTATTATTATCATTTTTATCACCGAATTTATATTATTATTATTGTTATCATCGAAATTATATTATATTTCATAACATGGCTTGCATGACATTTATGTACTTATGTAAATATTTATCTTGAGCATTTTTTTTACTTGTTAATATAATTTGCTATAATAATAAAATAATGATCAAATTTATATTATATTTCGTAACTACCATCGCATTTATATAATTATCATCGAATTTATATTATTATCATCAAAATTATATTTCATAACATGGCCTGCATGTATTATGGCTACAAACTATTAACTTTTAAGGTGGATTTAGCATTTCTATAGAGTCTATTGTTTCCTCTGCGAGTTATTTAAAGATTAATCATTGATAAATAGATGCGGTTTAGATTCGATATTTTAAATCTTAATTTAAGGTAATTGTACTATTCCTCTGATTATATTTCTGACGGTGTTTCATATAATAGCTGAAACAATTCCTCTGATTCAAAAATTGGGAATATCCTATGCACAAAATGATTCATATAAAGTAGGAAAAAATAATGCACACTTATGAATGATAATATTAATTCATTTTGATAAATGTAATTTACTAAGTAACTAAAGTTATTCATGCATCTACAACTGCTCTTGTGCTCTTCTCCAATCATACGACACATATCTCGACATTTAAATTCCTGTCACACTGGTAAAAAAACCCATGTTAATAAACTTGTTGCTCTAATTATTTGCTATTTCTGTTACTATATATACAGAGGAAGTTGAAATACATATAGCAACAACTATATAGCTATGTCCTAAGGAAGTTGAAGATTTTTCCTTTAAAAAAACCCTACAAAAATATTCTCGGATGTTATATCAAGAAAACAAAGGCGCATTTTTTGAACCAATTCCAAGAATGGAGTGGATAATAACATAGATGTACCTTATTATGCCAGATGTTTCTTGAAATTTCATAAAAACACTTTATGATTCTTTCCAACACTTGTGTCTTAATGGATATTTCTTCTAAGATAGTTTTCTGAAAGACTGATTCCAGAAGCTTTTTCATTCCTGTTATCGCTATATAAACGTTCTGTACAAAATATCATGTGCAAATTTTATATTAAACTAGCTGGTGTCTGCGGCGTTGCACCTACCGAAAATATATAATATTAAGTGCAATTAATTAATAATTTGGCAATGTGTTATCAAAATATGATGAAGGGTACTGCAATATATAAAATAAGAACAAACAAACATTTATTTTTATATATAAGATTTGTGTATTCTTTTAGAATTGTAAAACTTGGTATCTTTGAGAATAGTAATGGAAGAGGCTACTTATTGCATCTCGCGATTTTTTTAATATACACGCAGAATTCTCACATTTAAATGTGATAATGTGATTAAAACATTTTCTTTCAAAATAGATTAAATAAGAAAATATATTTATACCATAAAATCGTCAATATAGTTGAAAAAATAACTTTTTAAAATTAAAATGGTGCAAAATTATTTGTATTGCAATATCTTTGATGGATTTTTTGAGAAACGTTAAAATTTTATTAAAATTCAGAACCCCCAAGGTTAGTCTCCACAAAACCTTCTTGCATAATCTATACATATAATAAAGCTCAATGTGTGTGCGTTTGTTGGCGCTCTACTGGTCAGACCGTTGGACCTACAACTTCCGAATTTGGTACATGTATACCTTGGAGGTTGGGAATGTGCACCTCAGAGCCCTTTTTTGAATTTTTAATTAGAAGTTGAATTAATTAAAATTTAAGCGAAATTTCGACGTTTTTCCGCTATAACTTCCGAAAATATTATTGCACAAGCATGATTTTTATATCAATTTAAAGATTAAAAAATTAGCTTTCTAACGGCATCAAGTTTTTTAAATTTATAACGTAAGCTTCTATTTTTAACGAATTTTTAAAGATATTTCAACCATGTTTTTAGCACGTGACTGGATAAAATAAAAGAAATATAAAATGCGATATTTTCTAAAAAAATAAATGCAAAGCGAAGGATTATATGATCGTTTGCAATATCTAAATAATTGATTCAATAAATCTTCTTTACGGTAAACCTGATCGAATTTAGACAGGATATGCATTGGAATCCCGACTTAATGGCATATGTCTATTATCGTTTGCAAAATCTGTATCATTAATTCAATTTTTTTTTTCATTATAAGATGTGATAGTTTCTAAAAAAATAAATGCAAAGCTAAAGTTTCTATAAAATCTGCAAGAGCACGTCAAAGGGAAAAAATTAGGTTTTATCTTCGTGTTGCCATCATTTTGACGGAAGTTGAATTTAAAAAAAAATCAACTATTACTGCAAATTAAATCTAAAGAAATGTAGCTTTCAGCACGTGACTGGATAAAATAAAATCTAATACTATAATACGAGGAATGGTTGCCAAGTCGAAAATCGCCCCAGAATTAATAAACTCAGGTAAACTTGGCGGTCTGCAGTTTTTGGCCACGAGGAATCAATTGGTGCCGGTTTTGAAGCGCTACGGTCGAGCAGTTCGGAGTTACAGATAGGATATTTTCAAACTTTATTAGTTCGCCATAATGGCTATAGATGGCAGCACTTAAATTTTCTTTGTCTATTGCCTAATAGGTTTCAAGCGGTAACGTGCTGCCATCTATAGCCAATATGGCAAACTAATAAAGTTTGATGACCACACGATTATTTTTAAATCACAAAATTAAGGTAAAACAAATATAAAAGAAAAAAATAAGGATAACTTTGATATTTTTACTAAATTTTCTTTTAAAAAAGTACGATTCTAATTCCACTGCTTTTTATTAAGGAAAATTTGTTAAGGAAATTTTGAATTTAGCGCTCGTTCGTTAACTAAAAAGATTCGTTCTTTTTGATTCGTTCAAAATTCCAATTTCTAAATATTCGAATTTCCAAAAAATTATTTAAGGAACTGATTTCGATTTCAAATCACTGTCAACAAAGTCCGACATTTCAACATTCATCAGATTTCAAGCTACATTTTCAACATGCAGAACGCACCTCTACATGAAATTCTTCAAGGAGCCGGAATTTTGGAGCAACAAGCGATCAACTCAATTCTACCCGCAAATGGACAACTAGAAGATACCGTCATTGTCAGAATGCTTCTCCATTACGCCGAACAAGCTTACCCGACCGTCAAAGTTGTCGTACTTCACCCTGAATTTGTCGCACGCTTCTACGTTACAACAGCGGATGGCGTTTATGAAGGAATGGCTCTTCTCAACGATATCAGCGACCAGAACAAGGCTTCCAACTATCTATTCAGCGTTCAATAAGGATTCGACGTGCTACTCATTCCCATTCACAAGAGAGCTCAAATGGATAGAGGCGAGCACTGGATGCTAGGAATTTACGAAGCAAGCTATGGAGAACGTCAACTATTAGCCTGCGATCCAGGCGACAACCCGCTGCCCATCGATGCTGTTTTGAGAAAAATACTACGACACCTGTTTAATACCGTTGTTACGAATGAAAAGCTGAAAGGATGCATCGTGAAACCTCGCAACGCTTACAACCACCAAGATGACGCGTCTTCCTGCGGAGTTTACATCGTCTTTTATGCTCGACAATACCTCTCTCATCGACGCCTTTTCCTGGACAAGAATTTTCAAGAAGCGGATGAACGGAAGCAAATTTATGAATTCGTTGTGAACAGTGACCAATTGAACATGTCGGGACCAACTGAAGCCGCATCTTTCACATCTTCGACCAATATGCACGCTTTGAATATCCAAGACCCGATGATAACGCCGTTGCGCCCGACAAGAGCAGTCAAGCAGCATAGCAAGGAACGAATCTCGGATATATTGATGGAACTTAATGCATCTCAACAAGAAAAATACCGCGATTTTGAAAGACGCAGACGAAAAAACGAAACAATGAGGGGCCGCAACATTCGCCTAGAGGAACAACGCCGCCGTAATGAAAGACTACGTAGAGCTGCGAAATCTCGCCCTGCGTCAACCTACAAAAATGCTGCAACTTCCAACGTGGAATACCAAAGTATTGGTCCATTTAACGTCGCTTGACACGATTGATTATCACCGAACTTTGCAACAACATCATCAAAGCTAAGATCATCACCGGTGAACACGCAGGCCGACAAGTACACCTTCCAAGGATCACGCTCGACTCCAGCAAATCACAGCTTGGCGCAACTATGCAACTGCACCAATTCCCAGTTACTCCAGCATTCGACATTACGATACACAAGTCACAAGGCCAAGCATTCGAATTCGTCGGCGTGCTTCTCCTCATAACGGTCTTCGTGCACGGAATGCTCTACTTCGCGTTTTCAAGGGTCAAGCGTCAAAGTGCGTTGAAGGTACTGCTGCCTCCTGAGAATCCAACCCACACCCGAAACGTCGTATGGAAAGAAGTCCTGAACAAGAGAAACTCACCAGCCGCACCTGCCTCTCCGACAAGAAACTACCTGGACAACATGGCAGACTTCGCAATCGATGATTAATGTTTATTATGTTTATGCTGTTATAGGTTTATAATATGTTTCTTATGTATGTATATATGTTTGGTTTTTCTAAATAAATTTGTCAAAAATATTGAACTTCAACACACTTCAATCTTTACCTTTACTTTACCTTTGTATAGAATAGTTCCCTTTCCAAACACTAACTTTATTTAGAATAGTTTACTATGGTGCACTTTAACCGGTTATCTTTTCACCAATGATTTCACAAATTTTCTTATGGCATGTATTGTTTTGATAAATCACAATTGAAAATTTAAATCTTCGAGTTAGCTTCGATACCTGTTTTCTCCGAGCGGAGCTCGGTCACCCGCTGGTAAATATAAAATGTGATATTTTATTTTAAAAATGCAATGCAAAGGATTCTATGATCGTTTGCTATATTCAAACCATTAATTCAATAAATTATCTTTATTTATACAGGATATGCATTCAAATACCGGTCCAACGTCCAATTCGTAAAATATTATTAACAGGCATATATATTGTTTAATACTATTAATTTGATCTAAATGAAGTTAATAATTACATTTTATGTAGCTTCCGTCAAAGAATGCATTTATGAACAATGAGTTTTAGATTTCTTCATACTTTCCTCTGTGAGCCATATTTTACAAATTATTTTTATTAATATTTTACATAAAAGTTGCTACATCAGTCAGTCTTCTGAATCAATGATTAAAACTGACTGATTTATAAAATTAAAGAATATTATTAATAAAACGTGTTCTTTTAGAACTTTCCGTTTATCATCTTAAAGAATGTATTAATTTGATGCCAATCGATGCCCGAAATTACTTCAAGGCTAATGAATATGCGATTTAATTGAAAATTTTAGAACCCATTACTCATGGCGAACCAGCTGGTCGCTAAAGGCGGCTAGTCTGTAATAAAGTTGTTACCTCTGAGAATGACTTGATAGACATTTATGTATTATAGCTACACAATATTAACCTTTAACTTGGATTTAGCATTTCTACAGAAACTATTGTCTCCTCGACGAGTTATTTAGAGATTAATCCTTGGTAAATAAATGCGATTTAGATTCAATTTTTTTAAATTTTAGATAATTGTACCATCTCTTAGGTATAAACAGTAAGCTAACCAAGTTTCATCGTAATCGGATGAAGGGTTTAGAAAAGTATAAGAGACTTGCACACAAATATTCATTTTATTTTTATAGATATTTCAGACAGTTGATATTCCCATTTTATGTTCTATAATTAAGCTTTGGCTTTTGTTTCTTCTGGTAAAAAATACGAAATCTGCATATGCTTTCTTCGACACTCATTTTATAAATGGAAAAATTGTATTACCTCATTATTGGATTAGAAAATAAGTATACATGGGCATTTACATTCATTATTTGTGGTGGTGAAAATTCCAAGTGAAACTTTCATTTGCTTTGAGTAATCATTCGTCTGTTTTCTTATATTCAGCAATGTTTAAATCAAACTTAAATATCTAAGCTATCACTCAAGATAGTAAGAAATATAATAATTTCCCAGAAATGGATGAAATAAATTTTTGTTGAAATACGGCAGTCATATTCCATCATATATTTTGGAATATTATAAAAATTAGTTTATCAAGGATTTCATTTCTAAAAACAGTATTTTTTATGCTCATCGAAGAAAAATAAATTATCTTTGGACTTATATGGTTACTTTGATTTGGGTTGGAAAGAATAGTACTTATACTGTTACATTTCATGTTAAGGAAAATGCTTGTAATGTTTGTTTGCTTCACATAAATTCATGATTGTGGAACATCAATCATGAAGAGATCCTTGCTATTTTTCTTTTAATGGCTATTTTATAAAGAGATATTTCTTAAACAAAATAGGGAGCGTGATGTAGGAATAGTCTTGATAAGTTTTAGAATATTTATAATCCTCAATTTTGAAGCACTTTTCAGTTACATAGTATTGACTGTTGTATATGAATGGATTCCAAGGCTCTTATCAATTTCACTATCGTATCATTTAGATGAATATTTGCACTTGATCATATAACCCGATTTGCAAACTGAATACGTGATTAACTGCATTTTTAATTACGTGTGGAACGTAATTAAAAATTTCAATCCATTGTTTTTGCTTTTTCATACATGTAATATGAGGTTTTAATTTCATTGGAAATATTTAATATTTTTCCTAAATTTAGTACCAAATTGATATCCTTAAAAGAAGAACATTTCAGATTTTAATACAGTCTTTTTTTTTGGAATGGTTTCGAAATAAATGCTAAAAGTTCCCTTTATTTCTAATTTTTATTTTATTCAAAATTGAAATATTATGTTACATTATGAACATATTATGTTTACCATTTATTACACAGAGTCCATCAAAATGGTTTCCTGATTCTTGTCGTGTCAATTGCGGAAAAGTGTCATCGTTAGAAACAAATGAAATAACATATTTGCATGATGGTTTAATTTAGGATATAAATCCTTGATACTTTTATCAAAATGACTAAATAAATATGAATAACTTCAAGATTTTATTTTAAAAACAAAACATAAAAAATGGATATCTGGAATAGCTATTAAGAAATATGGAATATATAATGTACCTAATTACTACTTTTCATGTCATTTAATGTAACATAATATGGCTACCATTTATTACACAAAGGGCATCGAAATGATTTTCAGTTTCTTGTATCAATAGTGGAAAATTGCCATTACTAAAAACAAATGAAACAAAATGCTTACATGAGGGTACAAGTTTTCCTTAGTGTGCAAATCCTTGATAATTTCAATATTACCTGTGTTCTTTTCTTGAAAAGTATTTTGAGTTTCCTTCTATATTCTGACTTGTTATAAATTTTCCATAAAAATTATATATGAAATGGATGATTGCAATATGATGGTTAATTTTGTTTAAGCTGGAGTACAGTTAGTAAAATTAGATTGATGTCGAATCCTTTTAGAAACCGAATATAATGGAATCGGCCTACAGCTTGAGTAATTTATTGAAGCAGTTTCCGATATATGAAATTTATTACTAGAATTAAAATCATGCGTATCTGATAAATACGAAGGAAATGTGCCAGTAAAATAACAGAATTTATGTGAATGACATAATCTGTTAAAATGTGTAAGTTATTGTCACTAATTCAGAGATTCGTAAAACTGATTTTAAAATTCATCTTTTGATGAATTATCTGAATCTTTGAAACAAAAACGTATAAATTATAAGGTTTTTCTCATGCAGTTAAAAAAACATATCTCTGAAAATGTTCTTATCATTCTTATTTTGTGCACTTGAGTTTGTTCACTCATGTCTTATACTTATCTTACTGTTTTACTATTAAATAATTGAATGCATAATTTGAAACATTAGAAAACAAATTTCTGAATAAATTAATAAAGGTATTCATTAAAAATATTTGTTCGAAATTGATTAGAATTCTCTCATGTTGAACAAGAAAAATATCTTACTAAATTATTCATTTAAAATCCTATTATACTATTAATTATCTCTTGATAAGCAAATAAAATAAAATTAAATTAATTGAAACTAAACATTTGTTAGTGTGGAAACATATTATTAAATTCCTAATTTGAGTTTCTAGATGTTTTCAATTATAGGATTTCAGATGCATAAACCAATTAATTAGAAATATAATCAAAACTACAATTTTCCTATTTATCATTATGATATAATTGAACTGCAAAACATTAAGAATAAACAAATATTTTTCAATTTTTCATCATTTATATATTATTAATTATAGTTTTTATGAAGTAAAACTTTAACGATATCTTCCACAATCATGGATGCATTTAATGAGCGATAAAATTATACATCTAGGACTTGAGGAGCTCTTGAAGGTATACTCCTTGAACGATGGATTTGGTATAACCCCAGCTATCCTGGGTACTTAAATTTGTGTTCTGATTTTACGTAGTTAATAAGATCATTAATATAATTCGAGATATTTCTAGAAGCTTCTAGCCATGGACATTGAAATCTCCTGTTCCGTTTTAAATTTAGAAATATATAGTATTTATTTTAATTTAGCAGCATATTAAAGTAATTAATATTGAATGTTTTTACTATCGATTGAAACATACTTCAAAACATTTGCAACTGGTTTTTCGAAAAGTATGGCATTATTGATATTTGGTTTAATTTTCTGGACCAATATATAGGAAAATAAATTAACAATAACAAGATTTTTTTAAAATTATTCCTAGATTAGTTTTATATTTTGATTTTTTCTAAAATTCATAATTGAATCCTAATAAGCCTGACATTTCTCAAATGTTTATTTAATTGAAATTTTCTGGAGAGTTTAACTATCGAATTCCGAAACACAAAAATGTATAGCATAAGAATGTTTGGATTCGAAATATAATCGTATCTGCCTATTAAATAAGTATAGTAAATTAATTATCATTCAATAATATAATTATTTTTGAACATATAGTTATTTGCGAAGTTAAAAATACACGGTAATGTTACCTTTTCGACAAGTTTTTATTTTCATTAATATTTACATTAATTTTTGCAGTTTTATAATTCACCTTCAAATAAAACCGTATTATGAGGAAAAAATAAATTGGATCAATTTTTCTTGATATTTAATCCTTGATAATTAATTTATAAGATAATTATTACTTGATAATTAATAAAAGTTAAAAACTCTTCACATGAATTAAAAGAAAAATCTAGCGCTGTGAAAAAGATATTTGAAATTGCATTTTTTGTGCTAGTAACCAGTAATAATATTTTAAAAAAAACTTTTTTCTGAAATAATAACAGTAAAAAATTGAAATTTTTATTAATTTTTAACTAATAAACTAGAAACATTATTTTTTCATTAATTATAAAAGTTGCATTCAAAAATTAAATAAAAAATGGATTTTTTTTCAGAATAAATATACATACAAATAGGCATGTGATTATTCAATTATTATCACCTAATTTTACATGAAAATTTTAACTCTTGAAATATTACAATAAAGTGAATTGAAAAAGCTATATCAAATATTAGCGCTCTCAATTAGGTCATTTCCTACAACGAAATAATGTTTGTATCGTTCAAATATACATATTTAAAATTACTTTAGAGAAATCATTAAAATTAATATGTTTTCTACAGGTTGTTAAATGTTTAATATAACAGCATTTATTCAACAACTGAATTAATATTAATATAATCTTTTTTTAAATTAATGAATAAATAACTCCCTAAAATCAATTTTATACTAATTTTATCGTCCCCTTTAAGTGATGTTGTCGCTAGATACAGTAGAATCTTCTTGAAGTCACTTATTTATTTGTTTAAGGTATACAAACACATTAAAATGGTTGATTTTCGCTAAAAATGTTTTTTTTTATATAATTCTTTAATTAAATAGAAAAGACTTTAAACTGTACGGAACAGGTTTATTCTTACTTCCATCTTAATCATAAACAGAGATATTAATATATCCGTAAGTATCTGTAAACCAGAAGTGAACATTTAAATAACTGGAAACACCTATTTAAAGGGCTAAAAAAGGTTAAACACTTTTGTAAACACACATTTAGTTTTAAATAGGGAAAATGTTGGCATAGAAAAAGTATAAAATACCAATGAGAGCTTTAAGATTGTTTTGTAGAAATTTCTACCTAAAGATTTCTATGTTTAGCACCGGGCTCTCATATTAGAGCATTAATATCTATAATACATTTTAACGGAAGTTTTATAGGATTACTGAATATTCTTAAGGTTATTGGGGTGTATCCTAGCGAAAATGAAATCGGAGCATTTAAGGAGTTTGAAAATGACCGAATAAATGAATGTAGGCAACATTGACTCCCAAATGCAAAAATTGCAAGAAAAAAGAAGGATTGAAAAAGGAACATTGTTAAAAGCTAAAGGCCAAGAAAGGTAATAACTATAAGGTGAGAATAAGGTATAAAGTTTTTAAGAATGTAAAACCAATTTATTAGTGAAACATGTTACTATATACCTTAAATGCATTTTTCTCAAAACTTTTACTCATTTTTTGCTCACTTCGAATCAAATAACTCAAAAATTGATTATCACATTATTATGAAATTTAGTAGTCTTTATTTTTATAATAGTTTCTAAGCGATAAAGCAAAATAATTTAGATTGAGTGGATATATATATTTTTAATTCCTAGCCTTTGGTTTGAATAATAACGTCATAAATTTACTAAAACTTTTATGATAAATCTTCAACTGGTTGTAAAATTTTTATTCTTCACTGTAACAATAGTTTATTCCCTAGGGAAAACAGTGTAATTTATTTTAGTATAAGTTTAGTTTATTTAGTATAGCTGGTAGCTTATTCCCAAGAGAAAACTGTGTAGTTTATTTAGTATAGCTTGCAGTTTATTCCCTAGAAAAAATTGTGTAGTTTTTTTTTTTTTTAGTATAAGTTTCGTTCAGATGAGAGTAATAGTTTTAAGTGTAGCCAATTTGAAGTATTTATAAGAATTTGTTTAAATTTATGTTATTAAATACCAATTTTCAAAGATTATGAACGCTTATTTCAAATATTTAGGTTATATTGCTAAACAATAATTTCAAACTCATAACGTATGTCTAAATCATGTGTTTCTAAAAATGTACTCCGAAAGTGTTTGGATACATTAATTTATTCATAAATTTCTTATTTATTGTTTAGTAACGATTCGAAGTGCCAGAAATCTTTAGTAGAAATGCATTTCAAAAATTTGAAGATTCACTGCTATAACAGATGTAAAGGACCGCGAAAATTATATATTATTTTAACAAAAAATTGAATGCACTGATTTGTGTTCAATTATCATTTTGCTTCCAAAACTTCAAGTTAAATGGCTTAGCTTTTCTTCATTTCAGTGTATCCTATAAGTATGAGTGTAGCATCTTGTATATCCTATAAGTATGATAACATCTTATTACCAGTAGTATTCAGCAATCGATATCATGCCTTGCAGATGAGAAAAATCCCGATTAAAATAGTTTTTTATTGCTTACAAGTTCTTCACTTTTTATTTGTTCTCTTACATTTTGTAAGTTATCAAATGTAATTAAAAAACAAGATGCAAAAATTTGACAGGATGCCCCAAAGATGCCCACTGCTACGTTCAGTGGTGGAAGGGTGATCAGCTGCATATAAGAAGGATGCCCAAAAGATACTTGATAACTTCACTATATCATGAACAATGCTTTAGTTATAGTAAAATTGGATAGAAAATACGTGCAAATCTAATGTTTGAAATAAAATGTCTGAACGATATTTTCTTGTCTAAGAATATTCGGATTTATTTCGTCTAATCGGAATTTAAAAAAAAAATCTTTAACTTAAAATTAATATGGTTCAAAACTTGACTCTTGTTAGTGTGTAAATGGATTGAGAATAATTATTTTTCCAGCATTTTGGAGCATTTAGAAGCGTTCATAAATTTTCTTATCTTTCTTAAAAGATAGAACTCTGGAGTTTTCACTCCATAACTGACGTTTAACCTCAGAAACAGAAAATAAATCGCCAGCCTGACAGGGACTTAAACACGACTTTCGCCGAATGATTAAGCATTTGGACATTCATTAAAAGGATTGGACAGAGGATCAACGATAATGATCAGCCTTATACAGCACTGATAAAACTATTGGTGGAGATTATGTCGAACAGAAATGCCAGCATTATCGCTAAGCGAAATGAATGTCAGATTGAAAAGATTAGAGTTAGCGTTTTAAATTGCTCACCATTATCTTGTTTGTGAAGGTTTTAGGCACAGATGTGTGGAATTAGAAAGAATTTATATGCTCTGCTATCGGAACAGCAAAGCTCTTAAAGTTAAGCTGCATAATGTATTACCTTCTATTAAATTATATCTCTTTTCTAATAATCATTGTTTCGTATAAACAATTTAGGAGTAAAAGCCTCATAACTATCAATCATTATGCAATGTGAGTTAAATCTTCATTCCGTCCTAAAACTATTTATCAAGGAGGCACAAATCAAAATTACACTAATGGAAAAAAAATCCCAAAACCAAGAAAAAAATTATTGTACAGTAAGGAAATTTTAGGAATACATTTGTCTAGGTAACATATTTAATTGATTAAAGATTCAAGATCACAGGTAGAGCCATTTCAAATGTGAAATGTTGGTACATTAGTAACCAGTGTAACCGCCAGAATTTTGAATGCAAGCATGCAAACGTGCATGCATTGTGTCGTACAGGTGTCGGATATCAGTTTGTGGGATGGAGTTCCATGCCTGTTGCACTTGGGCGGTCAAAACTGGGACGGTTGATGCTGGTTGTGGATGACGCTGGAGTTGTCGTCCAATGATGTCCCATACGTGCTAGATTGGAGAAAGATCTGGTGATCTAGCAGGCCAAGGCAGAGCATGTAGAGCATGTTGGGTTACAACAGCGGTATGAGGGCGAGCGTTATCCTGTTGGAAAACACCCCCTTGAATGCTGTTCATGAATGGCAGCACAACAGGTTGTATCACTAGACTGACGTACAAATTTGCAGTGAGGGTGCGTGGGATAACCACGAGAGTGCTCCTTCTGTCATACGAAATTGCTCCCCAAACCATAACTTCAGGAGTAGGCCCTGTGTGTCTAGGCCGCAGACAGTTCACTAGCAGGCGTTCATCTGGCCTCCTTCTAACCAACAAACGGCTATCACTGCGACCAAGGCAGAACCGGCTTTCATCAGAAAACACAACAGATCTCCACTCCGTCCTCCAATGAGCTCCAGCTTGACACCCCTCACGTCGCAAACGTCAGTGGTTTGAAGCCAGTGGGATGCACTGTACAGGGCGTCTGGCTCGGAGCTGTCCTTGAAGTAACCGATTTGTAACAGTTCGTTATATCACTGTGGTGCCAAAAGCTACGTCCTAAACGAATTAATTTTGTTAAAAAGATTATTTCCTTTCTACAATAATTCAAATAAGTACTTCCAATGTTTACTTGTAAAATAAATGAAAATAAGGAAATGCAATGGAAAGAGACATATAACTAATAAAAAAAATTACTCATGGTCTTAAACAAAAAAATTCTGATAAAATGACTGGTTCATTTTCTACTGTAATGCAAACAGATACATTCTGAGTTTACTTGTAATTTAACTTCCAATGCAAATTAATTTAAATAATGGCATCAAAACAAATCAAACATTAAGCAAACGATTTTGGAAGAAGTCACGAGTTTGTTATTATGCAATCACGTGCATGGCTGATTTTTCAAATGCTGAAAAGAATTAACTTTACACCCAGCATTATTTTAACTCGTGAAATGGCATCCTTTCACGAGTTTCTTACGAACACAGCTATAAAAAAAGCAAATAACATGCTTCTTAGAAAATGAGCAAAAGATAAAGATGAA
The DNA here is from genome assembly GCA_026543055.1 of Argiope trifasciata. Classification (NCBI taxonomy): domain Eukaryota; kingdom Metazoa; phylum Arthropoda; class Arachnida; order Araneae; family Araneidae; genus Argiope; species Argiope trifasciata. The sequence goes on along the minus strand of JAPMOQ010059539.1, from coordinate 993,884 downwards.
AACAAAGGATTCTACAGGGAGAGCGTTAAACATAAATTCTTTTACCTTTCTTATTACCCAACACCTAATAAAACACAATAACGACTTCAATTTCCTGAAATGGGAGTTACTCTTAACGACCCTAAAAAACAAAAAGAGAAAACGGAGTGAAAAAACAGAGAATAAAGAAAATTCCAATAATGGAAATTGGTTTTCACCGACTGATCTGTTTTATTGCTTCAATCTTTCGATCCACTTCTTGAGTTCGCTAAAAGTAAAGAATAATATGCGATTTGATTTGAAAAATAAAGAGGGGTGCATTAAAATGTAAAAACAATAATAGGAAAAATTATGTAAGAATGTTTTTCTTCTTAAAATTCTTCAAATGAAGGCATTCGTTTAACGAAAGGCATATAAATAAAGAGGTTGAAATAAAGAAAAGAATTAAATTTTCTTTTGTTCTATTGGAAACTTTCTAATATGTTTTTCTTGTTTCAAACCATTTATTATGGTTCTTTCTACATGTCCATGATTTAAAAATTTTTACAAAAAATGGTATAGTTTGTTTCAAAATTAGATTTTTACAGCTAAAGTTTTGTGGTAGCGTTTTATGTATTATGATGAATATTTGTTCTATAAACTATTTAATAAAATATTAATGCATATAAAGGAAAATATCCATGATGCTGATATTATGTCTTTATCCAGAAGCTTAAGAAATGAGCGCATTGTAAATACCTATTCAAATTAGAACTAATTTAGCTCAAATAAAAATGATTGAATCAAAATAATTTTAAATACCTAATTAATCCATCCGTTTTATTTCATGACGACATCTCTGTATATCCATATTAATATGCATATACAGTTAAGTATGTTCAATAATATACAATAAGTATATCCCTATTAATATACAATACATTTGTATATGCAATACCAGATGCAGACAATTTATGTGCATTTTTAAGACCTTAGAATGCATATTGTAAATAAATTTATGTACACATTTTCTTCCTTCATAAATCATATTTTCAATAAACAACTATTATATATTTTCATTCTTTTTCTGGTTTGCATAGCATTTATAATTATCAAATTACTTATTGTTTGCTCGAATCTTCATCGAATAATTTATTCCCTGAATGATTTCTGGTCTTCTTAACATTTTATTTGCATTTACTCTACTACATATACACAAAAACTTTCTTATTTGAGCTTTGAAGTAAGTTTGTATTAATACAAATTCTCTTAAACCATATGTAACATACAAAACTATATCTACGTTGCAATTTTCTCATAATTATTTCTTCTTTTAAAAATGATATTTCTTTTCTTATGTAATATATAACATTTAACTTCAATATTTTTGAATTATATAAATAAAATATATAAGAATTTTTTCAAAACTTCTGTACCAGAAAATTTATTTATGATGTATTATTACTATCCCTTAAAAAAATGCATATCAAAATTTTACTGTATGAATATAATACATGATGACAATGATTTCGACCAATTTCCTAAAATACCAAGGAAAGATTTTTAAATATTTTTTTTTATTATCAGAAAACAGACACGCCCTCAAAATATATTAAATCTATTAGTCAATGTACATGAGAAGAAGAACTATTACATTTGTAGAATTACAACACTTTTTTAACCACAAACTCAAGTGGGAATTGTACTTGTTCACCTTTGTTCTAGAATGGAATAGTTTAACTTCCCTATTCTATTCTGAAACAATTTACACTGCGCAGGAAGCTATTTGCATTATCACTTTCCAATCAACGGAGTCGCCTATGAAACCGATCTCTGATAGGTCACTGTGTCGTTGTGGTACACACTGGAGTCTATTAAAGCAACTAGTTTCACAAAAAATCAATACTTAATTCCACTGATGAAACGAAACTTCACTCACCGCTTTTGAACTGAGTTTACACTGAATTCGTTTAAAACACTGAAACTTTGAAGTTGATTTTACAGAGCTGATTATACAACAAATTGCTTTATTCCAATGTGACATTTTTTATTATTGTAAAATTATGTTGTTCATTTATACTAAAACTTTTGATTAAAAGTTTATATGTGTTTAACCTTCTTGGCTATTTTATATTGGTTGAGAGAAAATTTTCAATTGATCATTCTTTTTCATTCACAGTATCAAACCATTTTTTCCTAAATATAATTTAATGTAATGCAATATTCTGGAAGGCTGATTCTGAAATAACAAGAAAAAAATTTGCTTCCATGACTCAAAAGTTCATGAGACATATTGACGGCAATAGCTATTAATTAATGTGATCTTACTCGAGAACGTGATCAAGATAGTGAACGTTTTATGCTTCTTATACATATGTTTTCTTTTTTTTTTCTCTCTTAACCCAAATTATTACCCAACCCACTCTAATTGATGCGAATTAAAGCTTCCACTTTTGTCGCTTTGCCTCGTAAGAGCGTTCAGAAATTCTAAAGCTTCTGACATCTCTTTTCGGTACAGTATAATGAAGTATCCATTTTAGTCACTCTACAGATGGTACACTCGTTGGTTCCGTTCAAGAAAATTCAACGTTTTCTTACCCTTAACCATCTTTCTATTTTACTTCTTTCATGATCAACTTTCAGAGTATTAAACCATGTTTTCCAGATTTTTATGAGAAAATAAAAGATTGTTGAAAATCTTGAGGGATCAGAAATGACATGCATTTTCTTTTAACTTTAAGTAAGTATAAAAATAAAATAACCCAATTTTTAAAAATGAAATGAATTTGAAATAACTTCAAGAATAATTCTGTGAAGGAAGTTTTTATGCGCTGCAAGGAACATGATTTTCAAAAGGACTTTGTTATCAAAACCTCATTTTTAAAATATTTCATCAGTATTAAGTTGATTTTGCAACATTTGTGTGGCTTTTTCAAAGAAAATATCACCAAGAAATGAAAGGAATATTCAATAAAATTAACAAAAGATAAATTCATTTTAATATAATATATTTAAGTGTTTCCTTGTTAATTTTATTGTTAATTCTAACTATCTTATGGGGGAAACTCAATTGAAACTAAGCAACTATATATTATTAATCAAGCGCAATCGTGTTAGTTAGACGATTCGGACGTCAAGTGAATTTAATGATTTATAAATCATTAGTTTACTTTTAACGAATCATGAAAAGCAATTTAGACTCCAATTTATCATATGCAGAATATTATCAAGAATATTACTTAACAGAATATGATTAAACAGAATGTTGAAAATCAGGATAACTTGCAAATATCAATTAAAGATGCTCCAATAGAAGTTTTAACAAGAGATACTCTAAAGCGTGTAAAATAAAGAATTTTTTCATCGTTTTCAATAAAATATCGAGTATTTTTAGGATTTTCTATCATTTAGAATATTTCCGATGCATATATGATTAGTGTTGATGACAAAGATATTTATTTCATCCTAATTCACTAAAAGTAAGCTCTGCAATTTGAAAAGGTTGTGTAAAAAACATAACAGTAATGCCTACGCATTACTGTTCGTCGTAATATTCATATGAAAAGAACAAAATCACATTCAATTGGCTTCCAGGAAAACCATTGTTATTCTGATCTTGAAAGTGTTTTTATTTCCTCGGGAAGTGAAAAAACAAAACATAGAATGTGTATATTAGAAATTACTTCAAAGCATTTATGGTGAAACATCTAAAGCATCTAATTGCTGTAATACTTATACATCTGGTTATTCTTTAATAAAATTTCAGACATTTTTTGTTTAAATTATTATTATATCACATTTCAATATATTTTTTTACTATTTATGCTACCATAAATGCAAATGAAAACCAACTATTAAGTCTGAAGGAGGCTGGAAAAGGTCTTAAATGCAAAAGAATCTAAACTAATAGAAAGTATTTTTCTAGTCTGTAAAGTTGGACATGTTTTGATAAATTAATTCAAAGTAAGAGTATAATATTAATAAGAAAACATATTATATTATTTAAAGATTGCAACAATTGTCACTACTTTCAAATAAGATTTGCCGTGTTAATTCACTTATATAAAAGGATAAATTAATGAAAGGAAAAAACGCAAGAAAATAATGTTCTTTTTTTTTCTTCTTTTCTTTCTTTTTTTTTTTCATTTCATAAAAGCAGCTTAATATTCAAACAGTTACACACATATGTCAGAAATGAGCTTATATATTATAGTTTTCATTCAGATTATTGAAAATTTCTAATAATAAGGATTTGTGTTATGTATCCTTATGTAATAATTTTAATTAATATGCATTGTTTTTTCTTCTAATTGCCAAAAGGAGGAAAAACAAGAAAATAATGATTTTTTTTTTCATTTTAAGAAATCAGCTTAATATTCTAACAGTTATGCACATATGTCCGAAAATGAGCTTATGCACTAGTCTTCATTCAGATTATCTATAATTTCTAATATAATGATTCATATTATTTATCATTACGCAATAAATTATTATACATTGTTTTTTCTTCTAAGTACCTTAAAAGTATCTGTTTTGATCAGGTTTTCAATTTATATAGTAATTAGTTTCCAGAATTTTCCAAACCAGAAGTTTTAATTAAAGATACAGTTCCTTCATTAACGAACTGAAACAAAATAATTATTATTCCATTAGTACGAGTACCCAATTTGTACTCCCTTACATTAAAACACCTAATTACGATTCTCAATTCCTTGAAATTTGAATGCATAAATGAATTGTTTACATCTCAAGATTATAAGTCAGTGGTAAACTAGCGAAGAAAGGAAACTAAGAAAAAGACAAATTTACTCCTGATTAAGAAATTAACTTAACAATTAAGCAGACATTTCGCGCAAGCTTGAAATGAGCATACTGTACTTTCCCCAGTTTTCATTTAATCTATTTAGTAGATTAGTTCTCTTGCATGACTGAAGTGTTAAGGGACATCAAAGCATTTAAATAGAAGGAGTTATGGAAATTAAGTAAATGATTAAGTTAGGCACGAACTTTATTCCCCACCTCCTACACCTCAGAGGGCCATTTATGTAATGAGGAAATGTGAAATCGATTACGGCATTTACCGTTCCACGGAAAATAAATTATTCGAGTCCTCAAAGACTCGGTGCATTATGGGATGAAAAATGTAAAAATAAGTTCGAACAACCAGCATACTCGGGGTTTGCATAATGGTAATGAATATCACTTTTTGATATGCAGAATTATCGATGGGAAGACATAAATGTCTAAATTTTATTTTGTGCAGTAATGAAGGGTTTCCAAAGCAGTTTTGAATTTTATGATCGTTTGGAGTGTTCCATCGCCAAGAGAAGCATAAAATTTCTAAATGATTCAGTTCCTCGTTTAATTTCGAATCATTTGCTACTTGATAATTTCATTATGGAACAAGAGATATCGGCGTAATATATTCAAAGTGGCGTTACGTATCTATCTGTGTATTTTTATAGTATTTCTTCATGATCGTTGAGAATTTTTTTTTCAAAAATTTGAATAAAGATTTGTAATTGACTTATATTTCAGTATTTGCTTGAAATAACATCAATTTTATATTTTTCAGATTGCTAACTTTGTTACTTAAAGAAGGGAATTACTAAATCTCATTCTCAAGAAAGTGTTTCGATATTTAGAGATTAGAAGCAACTGCATATAACTGATTAAGTACTTTTCAAACAGCTTCACCAGAGATTCAAATTGTTATTTTAAGCAAAACTTAATTACTTTGTAATGTGTTTTTCAGCTGTTTAATTAATAGATATTTTAATGACTTTATTTATAATTAGTCATTATTTAAATATATTAATAGCATTTTTATGCATAATTCGAAAGGTCAATCATTAAAATAATACTACATCAATCATATTTTATGTTGTAATGACCTGTATATATACTTAATAAAGGTTATGGTGTAAACTTTTTATGTTGTAATAACCTATATATTTCCTTAATAATTAGAGTTTCTAGTAACATTTGAAGAATTCAAATTTAATTTATTATTATTTATTAAAATTTTCTTCTTGAGAGTGTCAGAGTATTTAAATTAATTATAAGAGCCATTGTTCGATAGATGAATTTTTATAAATTACTATCGATTCTTATGAGATACCTTAGAAGATGCCTTTATATATCTTCTTAATTTCTTATTTTTTACGATACATATTCCAAATTTATTTCAATAACATTATGAATGAACATGTAACATCGGATTAGTTTAAGTATTTACGTTTCGAATGAAAGCTTAAATGAAAAGGAGATGTTAAGACTTGTAATTTCTTGCAACTGATTTTCTTTGTATTAAGATCTAAAAGTCATGATTACAAGCTCTGTGAACGCGAATTCACTCTCAAAATCTGATTATTAAAGATTGATGCATTAAATATACGAAAAAAATTGTCTGTTTTTTAATGCAACTCAGATTCACATTTTGGATATGAATCTTGATGGAAGATCTTTAATTCCCTGTCATGATATATTAATTAATCTATACCAGCGGGTGACCGAGCTCCGCTCGGAGAAAACAGGTATCGAAGCTAACTCGAAGATTTAAATTTTCAATTGTGATTTATCAAAACAATACATGCCATATGAAAATTTGTGAAACCATTGGTGAAAAGATAACCGGTTAAAGTGCACCATTGTAAACTATTCTAAACAAAGTTAGAGTTTGGAAAGGGAACTATTCTATACAAAGGTAAAGATTGAAGTGTGTTGAAGTTCAATATGTTTGACAAATTTATTTAGAAAAACCAAACATATATACATACATAAGAAACATGTTATAAACCTATAACAGCATAAACATAAAACTTTATTAGTTCGCCATATTGGCTATAGATGGCAGCACGTTACCGCTTGAAAATTTAAGTAGCCATTATGGCGAACTAATAAAGTTTGAAAATATACTATCTGTAACTCCGAACTGCTGGAACGTTGCGCTTCAAAACCGGCGCCAATCGATTCCTCGTGGCCAAAAACCCCAGACCCCCAAGTTTACTGGAGTTTATTATTCCGGGGCGATTTTCGACTTGGCAACCATTCCGCGTATTATAGTATTAGATAAATAAAATTGAATGTTTGTCTGTATGTCTTCTTTACGCTGTCGCACAATTCATTCGATTGCGATGAAACTTTGAATACTTTTTTCTTGCACTTATTTGTTTTTGTTGAAGATGGGAACAAAAATGTTGCCAACCCTAAAGTCGATTGCCAACCTCTTTAAAATTTTATTATTGTATATTTCGAGCCGTAATAGTAAATAATAAAGTTTATGTAAGAGAATTAATATTATTTACGCTTCTGCTTTTATATATCATCCAATTTGTATCAATGAATGTATCCATTTTCGATACGAAAATAAATAATATTCTTTCTATCCTTCCTAATTAAACAAGTTATTTTAAATTTCAAAGAATACTACCAAAATTATTTATTCTACGGCAGCAAGGTGCCAGGTACCTGTTAATACCAAATAATGTGATAATCAGCAAAGACAAATTTAAAAAAAACATATTACACAAAAAGCAAATATATGTTCTCTGATTCAAGAAAAAATTTATGCTCATCCCTAAAAAGAAAACGAAAAATAGCGAATCAGAATTTACATCCCAAATACATGCGATATGAAAAGTCAATTTAAAAGAAGAACTGGAATAGATGTTATCTGTAAACATTTCTTTTTCTGATCCGATTCCAAAGGGTTTTCAAATACCGGCATTACGAACCCCAAAAAAGGCCATTTTCAATCAAAAAACCAAATCAAAAAATGCAAAGGAAGCAATCCAATACCATTATGTAGCTGCGAAGAAAGTAAAATATGTTCCAGTTCCCGGGTTTTATTTCCGCACAACATTATTCCTGATGTACCCCATGAATGTGAATGCGATACCAGTGATAAAGTAAAACGTTTCCAGTTCCAACCCTAATCAGTCTAAATCCTCCAAAGTTTCAGCGCAGCATTATTATTCCCGTCTCGTGGTAATGTATACGCTAGGGACGTCATAAAACGGACCAGTAAATTCCTTTTCGAGAAATTTACCTCTAACATAATCTTTGGCGATATCGGATCATCGAAAGTTCCACCCTACCTCCGACCACCCCTTAACGGAAAGCCACATCCCAAAAGCGAAATGCTTGATCTGAGGAGGGGGGGGGAGGAATTTACCGACTATCGACAGGACGATTTGATACTAGAATACTCGAAATAGCTAGTTCTCACTAGGATTTTTAGATTTGTTGCGAGATTCTTGTACATTCGAAAGCAAAAAAAAGAAGTAATAAAATAAATATTGTACCATTTTTGGTAAGGGATGGATAAAATGTTTTGACAACTCTTCTTTTGGAAGGATAAATTTTGTACAGTTTTTTTGGATATGACTCGAAGTTGTTGCAATCGATGTCATGATCAGTAATTTAATATTCTAGCTACTTATTTTTAGCGAATGTTGCTAAAGTATTTTTTTTTTATTTTATTTATTTTTTTTAAATCTATCTTCGTAGTATATTTGAAATTTGGTAGTACTACTTGCATTCGTTTCAAAGTATACACAGAAATGCAGAAGTTTAGAAAATGATTCTGGTATAATAATTTGTAGTTAAAAACGCATATTATGTCTGTATTGAATTGAAAAAAAAAATATTAAAAATTTCTATGTTTGCAAATAAAGTTTTAAAATATAAATATTTAGCTTTTAAAAAATTTTGTTGGAAGATCAACAAAAATTGATTTATGTTTAAATAACCAAAATGCAAAACTGAAAACAATTGTTAAATGTATTCATCATCAAACAATTTTAATACAAAATTGTTTGTAAACTAATTGCTTAATATAAATCCATTGTATAATATATATAATATAGTGCAATGTGTCAATTATATTAACTAATTTCTTATTCTTTATTATTTCTTATTGATTTTCTTTGTAATAGTTCAATTCATAACTTAAAATATTGAATATTATGAATCAGTTAGTGCAGCATAAAAGTTATATGTTTCTATATTAAGCCCCCGATCCGAAATTGTTTGTTTGCATACTTAAAAAACTCTTCTTTATGAATGTCAACATTACCGAATTTCTTCATTTTATCTATTGTTTTTCGTCATTGTTTTTCGTCATTGTTTATTATATTTTATCCTAATAACTAATTATCAAATATAACGAAAATATAACCTAATGCAAAACATAATTATGAAACATTCTGATGTGTGAAAGAGAAGTCAGTATAATTTTTATATGTATTTTATTAACTAAAATAAATTATTTGAAAAAATCTAATGACATGTAATTTTTAATACTGAGCTCACAAAACTTTGGAATAAGTCTAAATTCCTAAAGGCGAAGAAATTGCTTATATAGAATATGCATATTCTGACATAAAAAAGTTAAAATAAAACTGGATTTAAAATCATTCATCTTATTGATATCAATATGGTTATATATATTCATTATGCAATTTATTAATCATATGTATTTTTTTACAATTAAATCTAAGTTTAAATTTTATCGGAATATTTCTATTATTATGATACATTAGGCCATGCATATACTTCAAACATAATATTATTTGCATCAGACATATTAGCTTGGGTTGCCTCAGTAGGTAAATATTTTGTTATTATCATTTTACTAAGAATACTTGAAAATCTCAGAGCTTTTAAGTGATTTATTGTTGTTCTACATTACTTGAGTTTCTGTTGTGAGATAAGTTTCCAAGTGGGAATTCTTTTGTATAAAGTTTCTGCTAACATAAACATTGAAAGTTGGGGTTACTTTCTTTCTTTTAAGAATATAGTCACCGGAAGTTTCATATGAAAGTTGAAAGTTTTCTTAGTAAACCATTACTCATAAATTGCTCTCTTGCTGTAGTTTTCATCTTGTTATACCGTGTTTTCGCGTTTTCTATTATCTTGAATACTATAATCAATTTGTACATAACATTTTTATAGTAAGGATTACATTAAGAAATGTTACTTTATAATATATTTAAAAGCCCAAAAATGAAAGTGAAATAATATTAGGTTGTTCGGAAAGTAATTTCGTTTTTTCCCGACAGAGGATTTAATTGTATTTTTCGCACCCAATTTCATACTTAAACCGCAAAATCATTTTATGTTTTAAGAGCTGATACAGCAAGGCTTGAGTGTGAAAAAGTGCAGCTGATTCTTCGCAGTAGTTTTTGGATGGTGCCCTTTTAAATATGGAGAGCAATAAACAGCATTTTCGTCATTTTTTTTCTTTTTTGCTATATAAAAGGTAAAAATGCTGTCAAGCCAGAAATAAATTAGCCAATATGTGTGGAGAAGATGTGTTAACAGTACATCAGTACCAGAACTGATTTGCAAAATTTTTCCTTCAAATGAGGAGGCCAAAAACCACCTCGATCAGTTTTTTTTACAGCAAAGACCAAAACTTTTATGAGCGTGTAATCATGTTACTACCAAAAATATGGCAAAAGGTATTAGACCAGAATGGCAATTTTATAATTTAATAAATAATTTATTCATTAAACGAAAATTTCTTTTCATTTTGACAAAAAAAAAACGAAATGACTTTCCGAACAACCCAATAATTATATTGGAATAATTATTTTTACAGAGAGTCGCAACAATATGTATTCTTTCTACACAGATAAACATATAATAAAAATATATTTCAAAAACCCACACTTTAATAAGTGTATTTAAAGGAAAACTGGTTTTCATTTTCACTATATTAATGCTTAGTCTGTATTATTTATCCTCTTTAGTTTTCAAATTGTAATCCAGTATTATAATTATCATGAGATCTAAAATGTATTTACTTATGAAATAATGTACTATGAAGCTTTATGCATTAGAAATAAAAACGTAACTGAACTCATCAGTTGAATTCCAAAATTTTAAAGTAATAAACTATTGCTTTGTGAAAAAGTGGAAAGTTCTAATTCAATAATAAATCAAATAAATATTGAAAATTGTATTTCTAAATTATGTATCATGTATTTCCTTCTTAATATAATAATAATTAATCATTTTATTGAGCATAAGATAAGAAAATTATCATCATTTTCTCAAAAAATCCATGTAAAAGAATAATATATATATAATAAATGATAGTATAGTTTCTGATACCTTTTTAATATATTGATCAGAATTATTTCTTTAAATGATTCTTAAATATGAATATTTATATTTATGTTCAGAAAAAAAATCATTAATCATTCTTAAGCAAAACATCTTTGGTTTGATCGGAACACTTCCTAATCATGGTAATTAAGTAACATTCCAATACATTCAAGTATTTAATATTCAAATAAAACAAACAAATTTCAAAGTCATTGTAAAAAAAATTCAAAGTTAAATAACCTTATTACTGTTTTTCATTATTTTGCTGTGTGAAGGAACATCCTCCAAAGATAAAGGCAAAAAGAAAAAAAAAAGACGTTTTATTTTTTTAACTTTTATTATTTATAATCTTTTCAACTTTAAAAGTTCACAAATAATTTAGTTATAAAATAAATTCCAACTAAAATTATAGAAAATGTGTTATGTAAATTCTTCATTTGATCATTTTGAGATTATCTAGGTTTATCTTTTTAACACATTGTTATGGCATAAGGATGATATCAGAAAATATTTCATGATTCAGCATGATTTTAGAATCCGATAAAGTCGTCTTTTATATTAGCACTTCTAAGGTATATTAACTGAAAATATACTATAAAATTCATATAATATAGGCCTTCGCACTTAATTAACAATGATTTTATTAAAAATTTCAATCTAGGATTTCGTGTTTATAAACACGAAACAAAATACATCCTAATGCGTTGTCCATTGGGAAGAAACTGTGCTAATGCTCAAGTTTAAGTGAGATAATAAATGAATTTGTTCAAATTAATATAAAATAATGTCAAAATAAAGAAGTATTATCTTTGCTTGATTTTTAAATTAATATTAAAGTTTTAGATTTAATTATACTATTATGAATATCAGACAAAAAGTTAATTGTATTGAAAGGAATAAGATTTAAATATAAAATATTCCTGAATTACTTTAAAATCTGCATTTTGGTATAATGAGCTCTGAGATTTAATTATTCGTCGAGACATTGTGCAAGAGTTTTAATACTTTCTATAATGATTTCGTTTGACAGTTAATGTCCTTCTCTGGTGAAGCAGAGACAGTTAATGTCATTCTCTCTAAGAATTTGTAACAGCTCACTGTCTTCTCACTTCATCAATATGTGCAAATCTATTCTCCGACATATTGCATCACTTAGTGACAGCTTTACGTGATTTTGCACAAGCAACACTGACATACAGTAATTGTAGTAACTTTAATGTATATTAAGGTATCCGACTACGTTCAAAGGAAAAACATTGGAAAAAATGTATTTTTTTAAAAACAATTTAAAACTATGGTATTTATACGCATACTATACAAAATACTATAAACACAGCAAAATTATTTGAAAGTATAATATATTTTGAGAAATAGGAAAATTTGTAGTAGATTTTAGAGCAATTTTACCAAAACGGTTAACATTTTACACAAAATGTTAATGTGGCATTACTATATTTCTTTGTACACAAGTTATTGAATATAGTGATGAATGAAATGAACCAAAATCTAAGAAAAAGTTCGAGGTACAAAGAAGTTATGGGGAAAATATACATATATATATATATCTATATATATATGCATTTTTTATATAAATTCCCAACATAATTTTTTCTAAAAACCTCATAAACGAAAAATGTATTTTACCAACAGTTACACTTTTGTTTTATTTCATTGCCCATAGTATTTTAATCAAAAGCTGGAAATTTTATACAAATCCCTCCATTAGTTTTTGAGGTATCATGTTAATGGCGCGGAATTTTTATGAGTATTAAAATTTTGAGAAAAGACAAATTTTAGCTGAAAGGTATGTGACCCTTGATGATGGGTCAGGCCTTCGTTTTCCTAGAAAATTTGAACTGTTTTGAAAAGACGGAAGTCTGAACTACAAGAAATAAGAAAATCCCCAACGTGGTCAATAACAAGTGTTTTAAAAGAGTACCTTAAAATGTAGTGACAGTGACATGCAAAATAACCTTGACGTGACATTGATATCACAATTCACTCGAAGCAATTACAGATAAATTTCAGTGCAACAACTTATTTTTCTCATACAAAATTCGAATTATTACATCAATTTCATTTTTATCATTTGAAGCTGCCAATATTGGTTTTGCAACTGATTTTAGATCAACTAAAATTGGCGCATAAAAGCCATATCGTTGCAAGATTCATTTAAATTTGAGTGTTTCCAAAAAGTTTCAAAAAATAACCTTCTATTACACTATGATAAACATAATTGTTTATCATAGTGTAATGAATTTTTTGATTAACCTCCATATTTAAGAATGTATATGGAATGTGAATGGTTAATATTAAGATACTTTAAGTATTTTATCCCTTTTTTATTGATAGATTTATTTTTACTACTACTACTTATATCTTGTTATTTTAGATTATTTAATATATTCCTATTTATTTCTTGAGTATAAAATTAAATAGTAGCACCGAGTGTAATATGAAATTTTCTGATAACGAATTTTTATAGGAGATTCAAATGCCAAAAATACCCAGCAAATGTAGATACTTGAAAAATGTGTTTTGATTCAGAATTTAATTCTATTTATGTGAATAAATTTTTCCACATCAAAAGTTAAATCAAGTTTGTTTAGTTTAGTTTAGTTGTATTAACGTCCAGTTTAAAGCAACACGAGGGCTATTTTGGGACGGACCTCGTAATTTTGAACTACGGTCAGATGACGAGGACGACACCTGAGGTGGCACCCCCCTCTCCACACCACACCACACCAGCGGGAGGACTTTGGCCTGACAGATTTAACGTGCAAGAGACCCCCTCACACGACGGATCTTCGGTGGAATCGAGTCTCGAACCTGAAACCCTCCGGTTCCGAAGCCGAGACCTTACCACCAGGCCACCGCGGCCAAAGTTAAATCAAAGAAAGTAGACAAAGAAATATCACAAAATAGCAATAAAATATTACGAAATGAACAATATAATTTCATGGAAGCTATAATTTCATATATTTGCACATATATTTAAATTAGTATAGCAAAATAAGCTTTCATTGCATGATAAATAATTTTATGACGCTCTATTCATGTATATTCCTTGATTTTAAAATATTGGCACCATTGTATTGATATACCAGACGATTTCATTGTCTTGATTTTAAAATAGTGGCACCATTTAAAATACTGCACCACGAAATCTTCCTATTTTTTAGCACTTAAAATTTTGTTTTGTGTATTAGAAGAGACTCCATTTTTTTAAAGAAATATTATTAAGTATTATTAAGAGTGTTGTTAATTCTATTATTTAACTAAATATTATTGTTAATTGTTATTCAAATTACTTGCACAAAATTATTTTAATTGTATATGATCTTAATTATGCAAAAAGGAATGAAATAATAAAGTATACATTATCTTTAAAGACATAATAAGAAACAAAAATAGATTATCTCAGTTGCGTATTCATGCTCAATAACTTAGAATAAAAATAAATAGCCTGGAGTTGTTTGAAATATTAACGAAAATGTTGAATTAATTATCTCAGAATCACGCCATTTGTACATATTCGTAGAAAGAGATAAACTCTTTAATAATCCCTTCCTGAAATGAAAGATTCTCATTACTCCTTAATTCTTCATTTATATCCAAAAATATGCAGACACTTCGAATTTTAATGTGATCAGCCATTCCATTTCGAAATTAGAAATTTATTGCACCTAAATTAAAGATTATTCAAAGGCTGTTGCAGTATCAGTACTCGCCTATAATTATTGATCAGAAAATCCTTTTCCTGCATTCGTCAAGATGACATAATTCCAATAACTCGAATTAATTAACCGCCAAATTGAAGTATTATTTTACTCTATCTACTGGATTTCTCTGCATAATTCAATACCCAATAAAACCGGGCCCTGTTCTGTTTCGGGGTACGAGTGATGACAATAAACCACATCCATCTATTAATAATTGAAATCATTATTCAGAGCTGAATACCAATTATAGCGGGATTTTTATTGCAACACTTCCCCCTCTTTTCAAAGGATTTTAATTCGTCACTTACCTGCATATCAGGACTCGGCATCAATCAATATTTCATTTCCTAGAAATTCTGGAAAATTACCCTAGGGACATGGAAATCAATAGAGGACGAGGAATTACTTTGCGAAAGATCGAATCAGCTGTCGATATTAAATTCAGCCTCCCTAATCAGGTGGGAGGAGAAATTTTCAGAAGCTGTAATTGAAGTTCAATCCTTGTTCAACAACGCTGTGAGAAGTTATTGCAGCGTGTGTCTAAGGAGTTAGGCGATTTTCCTTGCCTTGGAAACGACAATCGATTAAAGTGGTTTGGGGAAAATTGATATGCCTGCTGCAGATGCGACAGTATTCTTCGATATTTAAATTTAACACTACATGGATGCATTAAAAGAGATTTTTTCATTTTCCTTTTTTTCATTATAGATATCTAAATTTCTGAAGCTGGAAAACTTAATTTTATAGAAGAAAAGTTTGATATTGGTTTCGAGCAAAATTCAGGTTAATGGAAAAATGAAAAATCCAGTAAGCATCTCATGTTTCGCAAAATGAGTAGATATATGGGTAACTGCGGAAAATGATGAACGAATAATCAATTATTTGGAAAATGAAAAACTCTAAACTTTATTTTTGTAAACTTTAAATGAAGAATTTTTAGACATAAAAAAATGATGCATTTTGAGTAAGGTACTTTAAATTATTAGCATAAGTTTTGTACAATTGCAAATTCAACGCCGCCCTCTCCTGTCTAGGAAAGCTTCTCCCCTATGGGTATCTGGGTTTTCGCCTCATTAGAACAAGCAAAATATATATATATATCGTACAAAACATTTCAAGTTATTAACATAAGTTTTATACAATTGCAAAAAAGAAAAGAAAAAACCTCAAACAAATCAACATTTACGACCGTGAAGGTCTTACATCCTTTCGAGTAGGCGGTGGTCACGGGGTAAATGAAATATACAAAAAATAAATTATTTAGTTTTAAATATTTTAAAATACAGGGGAGTAGAGGAACTCTTGAAGCCCTTTACTATCGCCCTGTAAAAATTTCACTTGAACGGACTAGACGCGTTACGGAAGACGAAGAGGTTAAATCAATTATCCATTACCTAATAAAAAAACTATTCTTTGTATAAAAATTATAGAACTTGTACAAAATCTTGAAGCAATCATGAATCACATTTTCAGAGACCCACATATAATTGTTTATACTTTATATTCTCATGAAAAAAACTGTGAGCTATTAGGATATATTTTTGACGACAGATAACGACTAAAATTGATAGAATGCTAAAACTTCAGTAGCAGGATCACATGCAAATTCATTTATCTTTGTCGCTTTTTAGTGATATTGCGTTTTACATGGGAACGAAAGCGAAAAAAAAATGTTTTAAAGGATATGGAACAAAATTTAATATAGATATGCATTTTATATGCTAAAATTGTTTACTAAATTTTATCTGAATAATAATTATCCTGTTTACTGGAGCAAGTAGTTTCAGTGAAAGGAAAAAGCAGGTTTCATGTGCATAGGCTTTGTCCAAAATTTACGAATTTGGTGGAAGAACTTCAGACAAGCAGAAATACATACACTGCTTTCAATATGACTTTTGAACTCAGAAATGAAAAAGTCTTCAAAATCTGAAAGTCGTTTTTGTAATGATTAAATAGTTTCTTTTAGCGTACTATGTGTATGAGAAAGTAAAAAAAGAAAATTAAAGAAGGAAATATCTCTTTTTATTTTGCATAATTTAAAAACTTAATAATATTTTGAAAGCTATATTTACATTTTAAGTGTTAATAATATTTAATATGGATTAAATTGAATTGATAAAGTGAGAGAAACTTTATATCTTGTAAAACTCATTAAATATATCGGAATGAGAAATTCATATATTTTAAATGAATTCATCTGCATAAATGAATGCATATTCTATATTAATAAATGAATATCATTACTTTGCGCAATGAAATATATTTATAAATTATTTCAAAATCGTTCGCATTGCTGCTTTTATTTACTTTTTTTGATAGCTGGTTTAATGAGTATGCTATTCAAATTCATACTGTTTAACGTATTTACATTATTATATAATAAGATTAAAAATGCTATAATACGAATGATAAATTATTTTATTAAGAATTGATAAACTTTTTTGTAGGTTTTATAAAAGTATAATAGTTTGTAATGGCGTCATAATGAGTCTTAGATATAAATTTGGCACTAAACCAAGTAGTTCAAAATTTTTGAGAGCAATGTAAAAGTAATATTTTGCTTTTAAATGAAAATCATTGAAACGGACATTGTTCTTTAATAAAAATGCATAATCGATGTAAAAAAAATGTTAGCAATTAATTATGACAAAAGAATATAATTTATGACTCATTTATAGATGTTAACACTTATATAGCTCTTTCGATCATAAAAAATTGTACAGCATCTGCATGTGACATTTTTAGTATGGCGGATAAAAACAAGATAATTAATCATTTTATGCTTTATTATATAGTTACATAGTACAATTTTAATTTAAGCTTAAAATTATAACTTTAAATTCATTTTTAAATTAAGAATTACTAAAATTATACGATGATTGGAACAATAATAATATTCATGTATTACTTGTTTGAATTTATGGAGCAATTTCATCTTTACAGTCATATTAAATAATTTATAATACCATTTTTTATTTACATTATAAAAATGAGAACGATTGATTTAAGGCCATTTGTAATAAATGAATATTCATTTATTAGCAATATGAATATTTCATGAAAAATATTAAATCATGCTTATGAAAATGTAAATATCTTCTTGCAAATATTTTCAGCAATCTGGCGCTCATAATTCCAATTAAATTATAAATATAGAAAGTTGGTTTCATTAATAATTTAAATAAACTTTATACAATTTAATTATCCTTAAATTTAATATTTTAACCATCAAAATGTTAGTGCACCTAATTTTCACAACTGGAAACGTGAAATTACATTTGAAGATATATTTGTAAATCTAAACCAACAAAAATAATAATTTAAAATTTAAAGTACAAATGGCACTTTTATTGGGAAAAAAGTTAGATATCTAAATAAAAAAAATTAAAAATCATTATTTTTTCTAACACCTCTGAGCAATTGAAATTCTGAGCATTCTGTATTTGAATATTCACGGATCACTTAGGATTGTAACGTTAGAAGGAATTTAAATAATTAAGAATAATGTGAGTAGAGAATCTGAGATAAAAATCTATTATTAAACTGAAATGTGCAAGAATGTAATGTAGAATATATATCATTGATTCTTATACTTTTAAGTACTCTAAATTTACAGTTACCGCTGATGTTACCAAATTAATGTAGATCAGATTCTCATCTTCCAAGTTGAATAACTTCGTTTACTATTAGCAACGACTTATCCAACTAATAAAGACATGATTTTTAAAATTTACTCTTTTCAATCTTAAAATATGATTCAAATGAAAAAAGTGTTATAAGTATATCAATATGTTTCTCTTAAAATGGAGAAATACAACGCATATCCACTGAACCAAATTTGAATTATGCAACATTTTCATTTGTCTTGATTACAAGCATTCTTTAAAACAATCAAATTAAGTATAGAATGAAGTATTTCAGCCCGCTCTTTGTTTAATTAACACTTCAGTTTTAAGCATCCTTAATGGTATTATGAAATTAAGAGTAAATTTTTTATTAGCTAATTAAATGAACTCGTTGTTTCCTATAATAAATTCTTTTCACAATGGCTTAGTTTGGACATAAGCGTAGCTCCCGTTCTTGAAATACGAGCTTTGTTTAAAATAAATACTTTTAATTAAAGCGGGAAGAATTTATAAATTAATAAATAATCAAGTTTTAGCGAGAGAAGAAATTAAGAGTATTTTCGCATATGAAACTTAATTAGTCAGTGTCAATTGTTTTATTTATTAAGCTAATTTTTTTGCTATTTTCTTTTGCTTCGTTTAAGATAATAAGTTAGTTTTCTATAAGAAGAAACTTTTCTTTTCTCTACAAACAGCAAGTAATCCAGATCAGGGCTCACTTAATTTATAATTAAAAACTCTATGATGCTACTTCGAATAAAAGTTTTGCTACATAATGAAGTATTTGAATTCGAACTACGTCATCTCAGTTCTTTTTTGGAACTTTGATACAAATAATTTTAAATGCTTCTATTAAAAGTATTTGAGTAAAATAATGATAATAATTTATCAAAAAGGGATTCAAATGTATAAGTAATCTATTTCCTTAAATATAATTGATTTTTTTTAGAAATTAAATATTAAGATAATTTTAATTCAAGATTGTAAAATATTAGATACAGTGGGAAAGATAATATCGTTTCCAGTTTTAACTTCATCATAACTCTCAATTATATGATCAGACCCATAAATATATATAGGTATATTTGTGCAGGATAAATTAATTCTACTCAAACATGCAAGATTGAAAGTAATTTCGTTTATTGATAAGCAATTATTCGTGAGTTCTATTATAATACCATTATCAGATGCATATTTATTTATTTTTTATTTAAAAACAGGACAAGTGGGTTTTCCGTAATATTGCTTATACTTATGTCCCACTTCTAACACATACATTGATAATACATATTCAACGAATATTTAAGTATCAAATATTTACAGATTTTAAAGATTATTACTGAAACCATTTCAATTTGCTATACTGTATAACATTGATCTTGTTATTGGAGACAAGTTCAAAGTATGATAAAGTCATTAAAAATGTAACTTACAGGATTCTCTATCTAATAATTCTTACTTTACCGTTTGTTATTCTATTGAAAATTCTCTCACAGCTATCTATAACTACCGTTTAGAAGTGAATTTTAGTTTTGTTAAATACCTATTACATCTCTTATGAATAATGGAAACATTTCGTTTGCAAATTATTATCATTCATTAAATATTAATAGACATTAAATCTTCTATACTTAATATATATATATGATATACTTAATATATATATGATCAAATTATTTTTATGCATTTATGATTGATTGAATGTATGCCCTTTTTGCAATTTTATATTTATTCGATTTAATGTGTGTTTGACCTATTCAGATAGAATCAAGTCATATGACATCATATTGCCATAAAAAATCTCAAAAGATAATCTATCTCGAAAATGCACTTACTTTTTTTCGCTTTCAAAATGTTACCACGCATAATATTGTTTTTACGCTTTAATAATAATATTACGCAAATATTAATTTTACGCTTTCAATTCATAAATAATGCTGATATTTATATATTATATATTAATGTTTCTTTTTTAGCTTTTAATAATGAAAAGAATTCTTGCGACTAAATAATAGATAAAACAATGAAAATAGTTTGAATTGATTAAAATATTATAAAATATACTTTCAATGAATTTAAAATTTAAAAAAAATTATCAAAACCCAATTTGTTCTTATCATTGATATTTTAAACTTTAAAAAAAGATTAAAACAGTATAATCGCCATTTTCTGTTTTATATTTATAAAATCGAATCTAGATTTAGTTTCATTTTTGATTAGTTAAAAATCTTATTAAAATTTCCAAAAAATTCCTTCTAGGGGCAAATTTACTATTTGTGAAATATATTTATGTCAAATTGGTTGCTGTAAAACAAGTGTTTTACTTGTAAAATGAAAAAAGGCATAATAAAAGGAACTGCTAACACAGTAAAGCGACACACATTCTGCTTTGTTTTCGGACACCAACTAGACACAGTAAAAGGGAACGTATTCTGTTTTATTTTATGTGATGAAGGTTGCATTGAAAAGCAGTCTTGAGGGCTAAAAGCTGGTTTTTTAAACAGTGTTCCAAATGTTATTGGATGCTTCCACATAGTAATAAATGATATAAACACATTTTAATAGATAGCTAATACTTAATTCTCTAGGAATTTGTTATGTCTTTTTAAGTGAAACTAGTTCAAAACCGAATCAAGCATCAGATAATTGCTCTCACCATTCTGATTGCTCACTTTCCAAGTATCATCTTCGATATTGGCGAGGAAAGTAATTTGAGTTTCACGCCTTTAGAAATGATAATTATTTTATTTTTCACCAATTTATTTGTTTAAATTAATATCTATTTTATTCATGATTGTTGATTTTATTACTTTCAGTAATTTGAGAGAAAGCCGAAAATAATGTCGAATAATTTTTTATAAATTAATTTTCATAAAAATAACAAAAATTTCTACGAAAATTTTTAGCCTTAATCTAGCACGAAATTCTTACAAAATTCTACTTTGCTAAATATATCTAGAATAAAGATTTAAATTGCACAAGAGCTAAGGTTCATTAATCTATGTTACTATTATAAATGTGAAATTTTGGATGGATGAATGTTTGTCTGTCAATCAAGCCAGAACGGCTGAATGGAACTGGATGAAGTTTAACACAGAGACAGATATTCTGGACTAGAGCATAGGCCATTATTTAGTTCAGTTAATTTAAATGGCTAATTTTTTATTAATTAAAACTAACTTTCATGTTAAAAATTTAACACCAAATCACGTCAAATATGAGTAAGGATCCAATCCCCCCCATACAGTAATAAGGCTATTCTTAACTAGCTTTCGATCGATTATTTCAAACTATTCTGTTTAACTTCTTAATGCTTGATATATTTCAAATCAAATGTTATTAATCAATCGATATTTTCGAATTCATTCTGAAATACTTTCAAATTAAAATAAAACCAATTAAAGGAAGTAAAGAAAATTTTAATTTGTGTTGTGTTACCCCAACTGGCGTTGAAAGTTCACGTGTGTTGTTGACAGACTTTGTTTCATTGAAATTAAAAATCTAAAAATGATGTGTATTATACTGTTGTAGCTATCTCAATCTCGGCAGATAAATAAAATATACTTGACTTAATTTTAAAGAAACATGAACTTGATTTGCTGTTTTGTTTTATTTCGGATATATAATGTTTTGAGGTTAGTAGCGTGCTTTTGTTGTTAAATTGTACTTATATTAGTTATATATTTTTCGTATATGCTTATATTTTTATGTTCCGTTTTTGTGTTAGTTTTAACTTTTTTTTTGTTATTATTTGATAGTTTTTCGAAATGCCCAGGAAACACAAATCTATTTTTTCGATGAGGAGTAATAAAGCTCTGACTATTATAATAGTTAAAAAAATATGTTTACAATTTTAGTGAACACTTGCGGACTATCAAACCCCAACCAGCTGTGGGATAAATAGAAGGTCGCTTTATCAGAAGAAATGGTGCTCTCAACAACCTAATAATTAAAAGAGCTTTGGTATAGATTGAGGATAAAATGATTTGCATATCTGGAAAATGTCTCGCTTTTTTCGGCCTTCCCTCACTGCAATGAAGAGAGAAATTACAAGCAAAGTTACAACAGAACTAAACTACGACAACTCTGTTTTAAAAGCGCGAGTCATTGAAATTACCAATGAATTATTTCACAAACAGCGTCAAGTCTACGAAACGATTATAAACCGAATAAATGATGGAGAGGCGATATTATTCTTTCCTGATGCACCAGGGGGTACTATAAGACATTTGTACTGAATCTCCTGCTATCCCAGCTCCAAAAGGACTGTAATAAAGTGCTGGCTGTAGTTTCAGCTGGCATTGCTGCAACTTTTCTTAACGGTGACCGGACTGCACATTCCATTTTTATCTTACCGCTTAATCATGCAAATTAAGATAACTCATCATGCAACATCACCAAACACTGTGGCCAGGAAATCCCTTTGTACCAGTGCAAGTTGATATTATCGGACGAGAGAGTATATGGACGTTAAACTACAGCTTGTAGGACAACCCAGGTAACCATGCGGTATGGACGGTGTTTTCGTTTTGTTCGCACACGATTTCAGACTGTCACTGCCGACTGCAGATCAGGCAGTCAGATCTCATACATAAATATCAAAATTTTCACGCAAACGAAGTAGCAGGCATTAGCTAGTATATAATCATTTCTAGATGTATTTGAATTTAATACTGTGCTTTTCTGATAATTGAAATTCCATGAATTTTGCTTATAAATCTCTGTTACATTCTAAAAATTACTAAGCAGCTGATTCCTAAAAAAGCACATATTATTTTGTCTTTAGGTAGATATGTATTGACGTTTTTGTATTTTTTGTAATACTTTACTTATTTCTTAGTATGAAGTATTGTATTACATTATCACTATATCCTCTTCTAATAACATCATTGTATATTATAGATTCATATTGTTAAAACGAATATTCTAATATGGTCAAAGGATATATTTCTGAGACATAAATTCAGCTTTCAGAGTTTTTCAAAACTCTCAGTTCAAATAACAAAATATAAATCAACAAGGGCTTCATATTCTATTCTGGAGAAGAAAAGGATTGTATATTATTCTCTTGTTTCGTGTTCATGTTAAATGAAAAGAAAGACAGCAGCAATATGTTATGTATGAATAAAAATAAAAGTCACGTTCAAAGCGTATCATAAAACATGCAAAACATTCAAAGAAGAGAATACAAAATTTTTGTAAAAAAAAGTCTGCAATACAAATTCAGAATTTTATATTACATGAAATTCTGTAAGCATAAAAAAAGCATTACCAAGAATGTTTCATTTACAAAGTAAAATTTAAAATATGCCGATATTTTCATTAAATTAAAATTGTCTTTGAACTCATTTTTAGTGCATGACTAACTTTAAATCCTTTTGCTAATATTGCTAATATAAAAATAATAAAGGAAAATAAAGGAAATACTATTAATAACTATATTCTAGTTATATATATATATATATATATATATATATATATATATATATATATATATAGAATATAGTTATTTATAATATTTCCTTTACTTTTGCATTTTTTCCCTTTTATAAAACTTATATTAATACTTATCCCTTACTTATACTTATCCCTTTTATATCCTTATATAAAACTACACAATTTTAAAGGCCTGTAAAATCTGTTCAGATTAAGTGATCTTTTAACAACGCCTCTAAAGAAACTCAAAGAACATTTTATAAGATTTTAAAAGTTCTTTTGTAAGTTTTTCTGAAACAAACAAAATTGTTTCAAAGTAGAGAGTCTGAAAGAACTTGCCATAAAGTAAACTGATTAAGTAAGTGCACTTAAGAACGAAGAGTATGGGAGTTGTGCTAATACATGCAGAAAAACCAAATATTTCGAATAAAATACAGCGCTGCAGTTTTGACTTTAGCATCAGAGCCGAACTTTTTAAGATTACAGGTTAGGGAAAAAATGGACTGTTTTAGAAGAGATACATTAAACTTTAGAGGCATTAAAAGCTATTTCTTTTAGACATTAGACTTTTTTTAAAAAAATCAACTCTCAAGAACTCTTTAAACATGAAAAGGAAATTTTATTTTTGCTCTTATTAAAATTAAAATGATACTCCTTGTGTTTTAAGGCCTTCTTTTTATAAAATATTTATGCTGAATGATATCTTTTATTTATAAAAGCCAATAAAAGTTCTATTTATTTAATTTTCTTTAAAAATTAGACGAAACGATTAAATAAAAAAGTATTTAAGTTCATTTTTTTCTGGATATAAAAACTATTTAAAGAACTAAAAATTTTATTCTAAAAAAAATTATTTGATATCAAATATCAATTCCTCTTCAAATGCCTTTCTGGATCTATTTTTCTACACATAAATTTTGAAAAGACGATAATTTAGATCATATTATTTATGAAGAAAGCATTTTCTAGAAGGCTTAACTGGTTAAGGATTTTTTTTAAATATGAAAAAATTTCATTATTTCCTTAGTCACGATATGTTATTATTGATATTAACAAATAATATAATAAGAACACTAAGGTTTTTTTGGGGGTGAGGGGTTGGAACGTTAAATTTATATATTTTTAAGCTTTGCTTCAGTGTAATCTAATTTTAAAACATAATCAAATGAACTGGACAACAATAGAAGCAGATACTGCCTCTCCAAAAATTACACACCACGCGATATGAGTATCTTGCAAAGATGCTTAAAATAAGTATTCTATCGTGTTTATTCGATCTTCATCAGATGAAACTGATCTTTCAGAACAGGGCGCATCTTGAGCAGCAAAATTAACAGATCGAAATTTTGCAAACCAGTTTTGGCATTCGTGTTCAGTCAATGTATCGTTTCCGTACATTCAATGTATCGTTTCCGTACATTCAATGTATCGTTTTCGTACATTCAATGTATCGTTTCCGTACATTCAATGTATCTTTTCAATGCATTCAATATATCTTCATTCAATGTATCGTTTCCGTACATTCAATATATATTTTCAATGAATTCAATGTATCTTCAGTCAATGTATCTCTTCCATACATTAAATGTATCTTTTCCGAATATTTTCCCCCTGAACAGCATTTTGACTTTTTGGATAAGTCCCATGGGGTGGAGCACTTGTGACTGAAGATAAGAAAATTTGGCATGAGGGGTAAAGAAAAAGGTGACTATCTAGATCCTTTCCTCATTGACGAGACGTACTTCCTACGGGAACAATTATATCATGGCCTTTGACGGTCTTAGGACTCAACCTCAGTTCAGACCAATATTACTGTTGCGGCGGTCATTTAGTTTTATTCTGGGCCCCTTCCATCTTGACGGAGAAGCCAGTTTAAGGTTACCTTTTGGACAGCTAAAAAGTGAAGTGCAGCTGTTTTTCACTTATCATATTTGAACTTATCGACTTTGAACTATCATATATCACTTATCATATAGGAACCAGCATTTATGTTGAATCAATCAAACCTTTTCAAAAGCAAGCCTATATGAATTATTTAAGCTATCCGATTATGATAGAAGAAAAAAGTTTGATAAATTTTATTTTTTAGAAATTTTAAAGGGTTTTTAGATGTATTGTTAAGAAAAACACCCTAATACTACAATAAAACACTATACAAAAGCAAATATTTGAAAATATAATATATTTTGAGAAATGGGAAAATTTGTAGTAAAATTTAAGGTAATTTAAATAAAACGGTTAACACTCTACACTGAATTATAACGCATCAATTCTATATTTCATTGTACGCGAGTTATAGAATACAATGATGAATGAAATCAACCAAAATCTAAGAAAAAATTTGAGATGCAAAGAAGTTATGAGTAAAAATATTCGCATATATACATTTTTTCCATAAACACCTATAAGTTAAAATGCATTTATCCAACAATAAAACGTTTGGTTCATTTCATTGCCCATAATATTTAAAACACTGGATGAAATTTTCATGTAAATACCTCTGTTAGATTTAGGCCTATCATGTTAACGGTGGAAAATTTTTATGAAAATTAAAGTTTTGAAAAAGTTGAAGCTAAAGTCAAAATTTAGATGACAAATAAGTCAGGCCTTCCTTTTCCAAGAAGGAATACAAAATAAATAAATATAATTTAAAAGAATATAATTTAAGGAATATAACTTAAATACATAATGATACCGAGGCTGAATAGTTAACTATGAAAAAATATCTCTGTCTTCTGAAAAATTGGGAATCTGGGAAAAAATGAGATTACTTTCCGAACAACCAAGTATAGCTATTATTATTTTATTTTTCATCTAAATAACCGTTGCTCTTAAACCCGGCTTTGCAGCATCATTTTCAATCATGTAATGTTGAGAGTTTTTTTTTAAATTTTTTGTTGTGTTACACAGAAAGCAGGGATATGAATTCAGTATAAATAACATATCTTCATCCTATGGCATTTTAAGGTATAATCCGCACAGGCGATGGATTCCAGCTAGAAGAATTCCTATTCCATTTATATATCCCAAAATAGTTTTTAAAGGATTATCTGGACGTGTAGAAAACTATTTTATCAGGATTATTTTATTCACTTAAAGATTATCTGGATATACAGAAAACTATTTCATCCGTCTCTTTGAATTGGATAAATGAAAAAATGATCTTACTATTTTATTTAGTACCTGTCAATTCCCTGCGAGTTGCTATTGATTAAATGTGTTCATGTTAAATAATTTTAGCGATGAAATTACTTTGGTGAAATGTACTATAACATATAAAGGTCTTTTAAAGGCATATTTAGTGAAAAATAAAGAAATTAAGATAATTCATTGTTAGAGATATTGGAAGCTTTATAAGCCAAATAACATCATCAAGACTGAGTTATAACTTTTAATCTTCTGGTCAAGTTATCTTTTTACGAACTGTAAGATAGCGAGTTCGATCATACCTGTCGCTTATCGCTAATAGTAACATAGGCGATAGGTAAGACCGAACCTATCGCTTATGTTGCTATACGCAATTTCACAAGCCTAAAAGACACTATAGACGATTTAATAAGATATATTTCAGCCACAAGACTAACAGTGATCACCTTTGGTCTTGTAGTCAAGTTATCTGGCTACGGACCCTAAGTTCAATCTTAGCTATCGGCAAAGCAGCATTGGTGACATAGGAAGATGAAAATAAAAATGCAAATTTCTTGAAGCTGTTGTGGCGCCACCTGAATAATAAATAAATAAGGACGATTGGCCAATTAAAAAATGCGTAAGAGACATTAAAAACTCAACAGCCCGTAAGATAACCCCAAAACGGCAGCAACAATGCATTGTTCGTTTCACCTGTCACTGAAGGGAGATTATAGTAGTGGAAGATTTATAAGCGAGATAATGTCTTCCAAATTGAGTGGTCACTCTTATCTTTTGGACATGTTATGTGGCTACGAATCCCAAAGTCACAAGTTTGATCCTAGCTATCATCAATAGTAACAAAGTTGTTAAAATCGTAAAATGTCCAGCAAAGGAATATATATATATATATATATATATA
>JAPMOQ010059539.1:937128-965579 GCA_026543055.1 Argiope trifasciata | reverse complement strand
GGCTCGTGAGCATATCGACTGGTCCCTAGACCAGTGGAAAACCGTGGTCAGATGAGTCGCGATTTCAGTTGTAACGAGCTGATGGTAGAGTTCGAGTGTGGCGCAGACCCCACGAAGCCATGGACCCAAACTGTCAGCAAGGCACTGCTCAAGCTGATGGTGGCTGCATAATGGTGTGGACTGTTTTTACATGGCATGGACTCGGTCTTCTGGTGCAACTGAACCAATCATTGACTGGAAATGGTTATGTTCAGCTGCTTGCAGATCACTTGCAGCCATTCACTTCAGTGTATATAGTGTCAATCACTTCAGTGTATATTTCAATTTCAAAATTGTTTGTGTTATATTTTATAGAAGATTCGTAATAATTAAAATAAAAAATAAAACTGGTATCGTTGCTAGTGTAATTTACTTTCGCAACAGTTTCTGAAAGAAAGGATAAATATTAGTTAATTTCTTATAGCCTGAAAGTTCTTCTGTCGTAGAATGTTTTGATTTTGCATTTCTTGCCTTCACTTGAGCTGCAGGCATATATAAGAGTTTATGAAATATTAAACCTTAACTGGAGGGAAGTGTATGCGGCATCTCAGGCCACTAATTATAGATTTTTAAACACCTCTATTCTGTTTTTATTTCGATCAAAGGGATTGACGCGGTAGATTCTTGTTTCGTGACCTTTACTATATGTTCACTTTTTCAACTGGTTTCAGAAGATACTTAAAAAAATATTTCAGCTATTTCTTGAGCGTCCCAGTAGTATATAAGGTTTTACAGATGGTTATAAAACTTGGTTTTCGAAATATCAAACTAGCTACTAATCCTCGTTAAGAAGCAAAATGCCAGAGACTTAAATATAGCAGAAGAATTGTACAAAATATATTTTCGATTTATACAATTGTACATTCGATTGATTCTCAGATGTTTGTTCAATATAATTAATTGTACTAGTGATAATGTAGTGTGTAAAAAATCCTGAAATAAATTAATATATCAAGTGAAGTATATACAGAGTTTTGAGATGATATTAGCTTTTAATGAGATCCCGTCTCTTTAAAGAGGCTATCTCCTTCTTGGTAGAGTAGACTCCTTGAAATGGATCTGTTTTTTGCTGCGAAGTGGTTGGGAATGAGTTACCACTAAAATCGTGCTAGGAATGTTCGCAAATTTCAATATAGATATAATGCCGAGGAAAAAAATAGTCAATTTTAAACAATTCCATTTTTTTCCTATAATTGTTATATTTTTATTATATTGTTTTCTATGTACATTTATATACTTGAAAAATAGATATAATTTCAAAAAGTGAAATTAATATTTTTCTACAAGAATATTATTTGTTGTAGCATGTAATTTCGGAAAGAAATGTATATTCAAACACAATTACATTTTCAAACACAATTATATTTTGAAAAACCTCAAAAATATATTTTTAAATAAAATTAAAAATCTGCTGAAAATATTGGCTAATATTCGTACCAATACTTTCATTAGAAAATGTTATTTGAGTGTAAAAATATGCTTAAACGTAGACCACACACATCTACTCCATTTAGAATTAAATTGTTAGTTCGAAACAAACAAACCCCCCGAGTTAAAAGCTTTATATTAAAACAGAACAGGAAAGAAATGTGGTAGACTAGTTCAAAACCATTTTAATGTTTTTATTATTTTTTAATTAATAACAGCTCAAAAATTAATTCATAATCAATTGAATGTTTAATTTCGTTTCGAACTTTGAAAGTTGATAACATTCTTTCTCTTGTTTTAAATAATAAGTATGCAAAATTTGGTTGAATTCTACTCAGTTGCTTAAAGGAGCTATGGAACACACATATACGAATAACTATAACGGCTGTTAGTTTATGTGTATTACGGCTTTTATTTATATTCACATAATTACTTCTTCTTTCTGCCCTTTAAATCAAGTTATAACACTCTGTGTGTTACTATACACTTAGTTAAAACTACATACATCGTTAGTGAAAACTAAACAGATAATATCATTCAGAGGAAGGCCAGTTTTCGTAGTCTAATGGAGTTATTTGCATTAGTTTGTAAAAATGCAGAATGTTCTGTGATGACAAACGGTTCAACTAAGAGGATTTAAATTTTTCTAAAGTAAAAGGCTTAAAAACTAAGTGGGAAACCAACGAAATTTCTTTTTTTCAACTTCGACTGTTAATTATTTTTATGAAAATTGTGAAAAATTCATTTATAAATTCACTTTTAAAGCACA
Source organism: Argiope trifasciata (assembly GCA_026543055.1). Classification (NCBI taxonomy): domain Eukaryota; kingdom Metazoa; phylum Arthropoda; class Arachnida; order Araneae; family Araneidae; genus Argiope; species Argiope trifasciata. Next base: position 963,343 of record JAPMOQ010059539.1, on the reverse strand, counting down.
ATATAAAAAAATGATGTCAAGCCATTTTAATTTAAAATTCATGATTCTTACAAATTATTAATTAAATTTTCATCACATATTGCTAATAAATTACTTTTTTATGTAAAGAAAGACGTAAGTAAATTTTTTAGGTTCCATTTTCTAAAAAGACAAATTAATTGCCGAATAATGCCTATGCTTCAATTGAAATTAGAGGGAAACATATCACAATCGACTTCTTTCTGTGAAACCGGAAGTCAAGATTTGGCGAGAAATCAATTATTTTAATTGTCGGTAGCAATCAATTATTTTAATTGCAAGTTTCTTCGATATTCATTTAATTAACGATTGTGGCTTCCACAGTGAAATTTCAGCAAAGTCAGCAATTTTCCATCTCAATAATTTCGAGTATCTTAAATGTTACATATAAATTGCGTTTCTTCTAAAACATTCTATAATGGCTTCTTCTAAAACATTTAGCTGTTAGGGTTGACTGATAAAAGAAACTGTTTCCTCCGAGAATAGGTGATTCGATTTTGATGTAAGACCATGTACGCTCTTTTGATGAGGTTTTAATTTAACTAATTTATATGGAGAATTAGAAGGAAAGACAGATGATGCATTCTTCGATCGAAATGATTCATTCACCAGTAGAATTTTTATTTAAATTCTGATGAATTTTAGAATTTCCGCTATTCGACAGTTGGAAGTAGAAAATGATATTTTTTTAAAAAAACAATAATTCAAGTCTTCTGAACTGAATAATTTTGCGTTGTTGATAATCATTGCATGAGTTAATGTATTTTGAAAGTTATTCGCTTAAAACTTAATTAACTTATGACTTAATGATGATTTGAATGCAATGATTTCGACAGAGATTATTAAAGTAAGTTTCCATATTTCTTAGGAAGAACTAAAGCAAAGTTTACAACAAATAATGAATGCCAAAGTATTAGTGAATTACGTTTAGTTTTAAAATTTGTCAGGTGCATTTCTGTAAATGGTTAGGAAAAACCGAAAAATAAAATTTGTGCTAAAGTATAAAATTTAATGACCATATCTATTCTGTAACCTCGATAGACAGATCGAAAATGGAAGCATCTAATTATACAAAAAAAGTTTGACCAATTCAATAACAATCACGGAAAGTACTAAAAAATTGCTTGTTCTTGATTTCAAAACAGTGCCTCAATTTTAAATTCTGATGAAATGGAGCCATTGGCTGCATATATATATATATACTCATTGGCTACATTCAAATGAAAAGGAATGACTTTTTTGACTTCCGAAACACTCATACTTATTGGCTACATTCAAAGGAAAAGAAACTTGCCATACCAACGTTAAAAAATGATTTTCTTCTTTCTTTTGTTTTTTCAACCAAATTATTTAAGAATTAAAGATAATATAATGTAATTTAATGCCCTCAACATTTGTCAAATTAAAATGTCATTTTTTCAAGTCATTACTGGAACTTCTATCACGGTTACAAGCAAGCAAATCCATTTTTCATAAAAGGGTTTCAATATTTTCAAGAAAGGGTTTCAAGATAGACAACATTCTCTTCTAACACTTAGAGACAGGATTAGGCAATAATAGATCATTTTAAATGCATCAACATTCTGCATAGCAAAAATTTCTATTATTGCAAAGAAATTTCAACAAATTCAACTCATATCATAGGATTTTGAAACTATTTAGATATCTGGCTATCATTGTACTTTTTTGAAAGGATATTGAAAAGGAAAAGGAACGGAAGGAAGTCATTGTTTAGATGTGTAGAATAGAAAAAATTTGTCTATCTTGCCATAGTTTAGTCATCGAGATCTTTTTTATTCCTTGAAGACTTGCCCCTGAACACACGTATAGAATGATGGAAGAAATAGAAAAGATGACCTAAGTAATTTTTGATTTTAGCTATTCGTCAGCAATATTCCTCACTTACGTTCTTTTCATTTCGTTTGATGCTCGAATGACTCTGATATTTGGAAAATTACGGTTTAATGAGTCCAGTTGTCAGTGAATATCTTTTGAGCGTTTTATTTGCATAAAATGCTTATAACGACAAGATCCTCTTCATATCTTATTGAGTTATTGACAAAAATAAATGTGTAACGTTTTCTCCCTTAAAGGTTTTTAAAAAATATCACTCAACTTTATTTTCCGCTGACATTGAAAGAAAATTAAATGGATGATTGAGTTTATAGAAACAAGGAACTTTTTAAGGATGAGTTATTTAAGATACTATATGCTCTCAAGGAATTATAATTAAAATAAGAAGGCAGTTTATGAAATAAATCTAAAATAATTAACTGTTTAGAAAAGTGAAACAAAGCAGAATATTTTATAACACTCAAATAATGCTAATTTAATGCACAAACATTTAAAAGAATTAAGCTGTTCGCTCCAAATAATATATGTATTGCAAATATTCGAGATTTGCTCAGATAGGTACTGTAATTAATTTTACGCTGTCTTTTCTCTTTTTTTAATATTTTTAAATATATCACAAAAAATATCGTCAAGGGGAACTTATAAGCTCAGGAAATGTTGTTTCTAATTTAAATCTTACAACACATCAGATAGGTGTAAATAGTAAGTTTAATGGTTCACAGTTTACCAGAGAGGAAGTGAACAGACATCTCAAGACACATGTCTCAATAAATGTTAAAATAAATAAAACTTGTAAAATAACTAAAAAAGAAAAAAAAATGAAAAGAAAAAACAGGAAACAATGACTTCATTACAAGATCTCCTTGAATCATTGAGTACAAATGTCGAAATCGGAAAAATCTCCATCGCCAGCATATTATTTGTAATAAAACATAATTTATATACATATACAAAATTCTTATGTACAGCAAATATAAGCAATGTAATAAATAATACACATGAACAAAAAAATTAAGAAATAAATTACTTAAAAAGTGAAAAAAAATAAAATAAATAAAGAAAAATGAAAATGTTGAAACAGAAATTAAATAGGAAGTAAAAATCCATATGCAGCATATATAATTACTTATTATGAAAAATCATGAAAGAAAAAATATATAATAAAACAACAAAGAAATTTTTTTAAATACACATAGAAAAAACACAATTAAGTAAAATGAGAAAACATTTATAAAAGACAAAATAAAGGTAGTTTTAATATATAAATAATAAAAAGCAAAATCAGATATAACAGTTCTTAGAACATAAAAATGAAAGAAAAATGATACTCAAATTATATTACTAACAATAAAAGGGAGTTGTGAAGATTTCAACTAAAATATTTTAAAACTTTAATTCGTAAATGTAATTAGAAGTTTTCTGATTTTATTTTAAAAGATATGTATATTCTTGTATATTTCAGAATCATCAGTAGTAAAAAGGTTTCAACATTAAAAGTTATGTAAATTTCTTTAATTTAAACAAAAATTTCATTTCATAATATTAACTGCTTAGAAAGAAAACAAAATTTATCAAAAATTAGAAAAAAATTGTGAATCTTGAATTATACTTTCCTTTTCTTAAATCATTGATTACAATTCTAAAATATCCATTCTTACTTAAATTTTTAGCTTTACTTAAATTTAAAGTTTTGAAAAAATCATTTTAATCATATTGGTATCATGCATATTTATACATGTTTTATAACTAATAAAAGTAGCTGAATTATTTCCTTGAGTTAACCAAAAAAATTCATTTCTAATTTTCCTAAACTTTAATCTCTTATGTTCAATATAATTAAGAGCTAATTTAAATATATATATATTCTAAATCAATGCTGTACTAAACACACATATAATCATTGTCTTGAAACATTTTTAATTATTCTTTATTACTTAGTGTTTCAAGAACCATTCTCTTATATTTCAGAATCTTTCTGTTTGAAAATGTGATTGAATTAACTGCAACGTTTTCTGCATTGTTTTCAAAAATCAACATGTAGAAAAACACATGCTTGATTTTTTTCTGGTGTGTTTTAAACTTAAATGTTTTTACACACAAAAAATAGTTATTTTTTATTCTATTTGTTCACTGCCTTTTTAATATTTCATTGAATATACAACTTGAAAAATGAAAATGAGAGAAAGAAAAAAAATCAGAATTTAGTAGTACCAATTTAATCTATATTGCTAAAAATAAATCTTGTCAAAATGTTAGTAGTTTACCATTACATTACCGAAGAAAATTTTTGAAAGAAGGTTATAACGTTTTATCTTTTCCATTTTATTTCAGGAACTAGCTGTCTTTTATTCTCAATTATATTGATTTCTTAATTTCCTTCTTATCTGTAAGTAATATAATGCTAAAATACAATTATGTTTATAAATACAATATATAGGAAAAAATGAATATTTTCAGTTAAATTTGACAATAAAAGAAAAACATGAAAGAATAATGTGTACTCAACTGTAAAAGTCCCTGTTTTTTTGCACTTTTTAATGAATTCATTAATAAATTAGAAAGTGATTTTTTAATAGAAATTAATAAAAAAAATCTTATAGAACAATTTTTAAACTATAACTAATTGGTTTTCTATTTCTAAATTTAATTACTATAGTTTTTATTTTTTTCATTACCTTTATGAAATATCTAAAGAACCAAATTCGTTTATACAATTACTTATTTCAAATGATTTATTCTACTCTACTTCATATGTGGTGCGTGATTTCTTCTATTCTACTTCCTCTATAGATCTTTGAATTCTACTTCATATGTGGGATTTGTAGTATGAGAACAAACTAGCAAATAAATAATGTATGTAAGTAAGGAACATATGTATAGAAATAAAAGCATTTAACAGAATCGTTTCCTTTGGAACAATTTCATAATTAACTTATTTCCAAAATTACTTCTTTAGGAAAATCTTTTCCTAGCAGTGAATAATTTATTGGCCTTAAGAGTAATTGTGACAAATATTTTATTCCTTTCAATCAGCAAATATTTTTATTCTTTCTTTTATTCATTTCTTTATCTCTTTTGCACGGAAATTAAACCCTAAATAAGAAAAGCATAAAAAAAGAATAAATCATGAAAATTTGTTTGTCCGTTACCTTTTGAGTTGTAATTAGACACAGTAATTTCTAATCTTGGAAAAAGACTTAAAGAAATATAAAGTTCATTCAAGATTTTTTTTAAAAAAATGGGAAGAATTTTTTTTTCTAATAATATAACTTCTGCCTTTTTCTTTGCTTTCATTTCTTTGCAAAGATGTCAAGTAAACTAACTTTCCCATGCGCTGTTTCCTTTAGATCATTTTTACATTATTTCAGTTTTTATAAGGTAACTCATTATTTTTCCTGCGCTTCAAAAATTATTCTTTATTTTTTTATATATTTATATTCAGCAAAGTTTTTTTAAAAACAATTATCATTTTTTTTTCTTTGTGGTTTTTTCCCCCTCTTCACCATATGTAATTTGATACTTTTGTTCAGCATCTTCTTTCAAAAATAAAAATACAACATGGGGGTAAATATTTGAACTATTTTCATCTTGGTAATATTTGAATAAGACAACTTTTTTCTTATAGAAATTTATACTGTTCCCTTAGACATGGAGCTTATAACCCATACAGAAAAAAAGTTTAGGAAATTGAATAATTTTTTTTAAAAACTTTGTACTCACTCGATGAAATAAAAAATATATTTTCGAGGTTCTTTAGTTGAATGTCATGGGCCTATCTCATTCATATAATGCTATAAACCTATAGTTTTATTAAATCCTTTTATTACTCTTATTAAGATTTTTCTCTGTTTTTGATTGAGGATAGTTTTTGTTTGGTTAATTTCAACAGCAGATTTATCTATTCTTTTTATCTCCTGATAAAAAGGTTTATCGTGTACAAATTTGATTTTTTCCTTCCTTTTCAAATAAATTTATCTCTCTGAAGCAAAAAAAAAAAAAAAAAAAAAAGAAATAAAAGAAATTTTTTGAAATTGCGTCCTCGAGAGATTTCAAGCGCATTTCTTTGTGTATGAGAAATCAAACTAACATTATACGTAAAAATGATTACGTTTAAAAACCGGTTTAAGATTCTTTGAATGTAGCCAGTTTTTAATAGCGCAACTATACATTCAAAATAGCGTTACAAAAATCACTTTTTTATTTACTTTAGCAATATATATATATATATATATATATATATATATACACACTGAAGTGACAAAAGTCATGGGATAGCAATATGCAAATATACAGATGGCAGTAGTATCGCAGCGAAAAAGTATAAATGCGCAGTTCATTTTCCAGAGCTTTCGTTTGTGTTCAAGTTATTCATGTGAACAGGTTTTTCGTGATTTATGGCGGCACGACAAGAATTAACATACTTTGAACGTGGAATGTTAGTTGGAACTAGACGCATGGGGCATTCCATTGCGGATATCGTTAGTGAATTCAACATTCCGAGATCCACAGTATCAAGAGTGTGCCGAGAGTATGAAATTTCAGGCATCCCATCCCATCATGGACAGCGCAGTGGGGGACCACCTGCACTTAACGACCGAGACCGCCGACGTCTGTGTAGAATGGTCAATGTTATAGACACGCAATACTTCGTCAAATAACTGACGGAATCAATGTGGGACGTACGAGGGACGTGTCCGATAGGACTGTGTGGCGAAATTTGTCTTCCTTGGACTATGACAACAGAAGACCGACTCGAGTGCCTTTACTGACAGCACGACATCGCCTGCAGCGACTCTCCTAGGCTCGTGAGCATATCGACTGGTCCCTAGACCAGTGGAAAACCGTGGTCAGATGAGTCGCGATCTCAGTTGTTACGAGCTGATGGTAGAGTTCGAGTGTGGCGCAGACCCCACGAAGCTATGGACCCAAACTGTCAGCAAGGCACTGTTCAAGCTGGTGGTGGCTGCATAATGGTGTGGGCTGTTTTTACATGGCATGGACTCGGTCCTCTGGTGCAACTGAGCCGATCATTGACTGGAAATGGTTATGTTCAGCTGCTTGCAAATCACTTGCAGCCATTCATGGACTTCACGTACCCACACAACGATGGGATTTTTATGGATGACAATGCGCCATGTCACCGGGTCAGAACTGTTCGCGATTGGTTTGAAGAACATTCCGGATAATTCTAGCGCATGATCTGGCCACCTAGATCGCCCGATATGAATCCCATCGACCATTTATGTGACATCATCGAAAGGTCCGTTCGTGCCCAAACTCCTGCACCATCCACACTTTCACAATTATGGACGTCTATACAGACAGCATGGCTCAATAATCCTGCAGAGGACTTCCAACGACTTGTGGACTGCATGACACGTCAAGTTGTTGCACTTCGCCGGGCAAAAGGAGGACCGACACGATATTAACAGTCATCCCATGACTTTTGTCACTTCAGTGTATATATATTTCCAACTGTTTGACTGTTGATTGCTTAAAATTCTCTTTGTATAGGGTAAAATGGCTTCAGAAAAAGAAAACTATTTAAGCTTTTTGTCTTAATCAATATTTCATTGATTAAAATGTATTGGGAATTTGGTAATTATTGCTACTTCATGTAATGCTAAATAAATAATATGTGGTTCACAGTAAAATAAATATAAAAATATTTAACAAATCATTAGGAAACTCAGTCGACCATCAATCATCAACATTTGTTTATTTTTAAAAATCATGTTTTACCATTTGTTACCATTTGAAATCATGTTACCATTTTTACTTGGAATAAACGATTTATGCATTAAATTATTATTTTTATATACATGCATACTGCATGAAAATATTAAAACTACTCAGTCCTCAGCTCGTTTTCGTTACTCATGTTAATTTTTTTAAAAAATAGTAGGAATTTCATCGATAATATGATTCTACTTCATATGTTATCTAACCGCAATGTTTCATTCCATCCAACCAATATATATAACTAACAGTGAGTTATAATTGGTATTGCAATGTGTATTAAGAAAAATGAGTTACCAATATAGATTAATTTAGAAAAACATTCCTTTACATTTTATTCAACTCATTATACATTAAGCAAAATATTTATCAGAAAGAAAGACATCTTAAATTAATCATTGAAGGGTGAAATGATAAAATTTTAAACATACTATTAGCTCACTCCATTGATTGAAAGGAGATAAAGGTGTAATTTTTTTTTCTTAATATCCACTTTTGTACCCAAGAACCCTAAAAGCAGTTTTAATACTAAAGAGTAAAAACAGGAAGTCAATTGCATCAAGAAATTATTGAACTGGTTGGGAGAGAAAAGTTAGTAAGTATAGTTAAAAAATTAAATATATTTAGCTTCCTTTGAAAATTTTCATATCATACATTTTGATATTTCTTCCTGTTTCAGACACAATATAGATTACTTAATCGTTCTTTGAGCTATTTGTGCGAATTCCTAAGTCACATTGATAATACTTTTATGAGCTTGAATAGTCGTATGCTATATGAAGGAAACTAGCCTAGAATGGAATTATATATTGAAATAAAAAATAAAGAAAAATAGCGTTTGTAATTGCTAAAAATGCAAAATATTTCCACTTTCAATGGGGTATTGTTTATTTTTAGACCTATAATTATAAGAAAGGGGAGAAGCATAAGGGGATAGTGGTGGTAAATAGACATAGGTGGTAAATAGTATATAGACATAAAGTGGTCATGAATATAAATATTTGATAAAGATAATTTTAATTAATATTCATTTTTTCGGGTTCATTATTCAATTTGCTCTTTCATCGATCACAACAAGTTTTTCTTACGTTTATATTTCTGGTTACTCTGAAATATATATTTAATGGAATTATAAGAATCTTAAATATTTTTTGAAAATAAAACCAAACTTGATTTCAAATCAATCATTTGAGAAAAATTTCATACATTAAATTTATTTGTAAAGTAATGTCATCTCTCTAACATATAAATTAAACTATTATAAGTCGAAACTGGGTTTAAAGAGGACTTCATACATATTACTAATAATATCTTCCGTATTAGCTCACAGATTCAGAATATCAGCAAGAAAGGATTAAAGGGATATTAAATCCATATACATCTAGTTTTGAATTAGGAGATTTGTACAGTTTTCGATAAGTAAGACTTATGATAATATAAATTTTAAAATAAAAGAATTAAATAGTATAAATAAATCAAATGTTTTTTCTTAAAATAACCTTATATTTAGTTTCCATTAATATTTATGTTTCATAAATATGTAACTAGTTAATATGTGGTCTCTATTTTTCCAGAAATTATTGTAGGAAATTTATAGCTATGGATTATCGTTGCTCATATAAATAACGTTTAATGCTTTTCATTCGAAGAATTCAGTATTTTCTTATGTTTAAGTCTTTTTATATTATAGTTTTTTAATGTGTTTTATTTTTCTGTAATTTCGAATCATGCTTAAAATGTTCACGCATTGTTAATCTCGTCATGAATCTCTGCTTTTGGTATGTTATTCGATATCTTTTCCTATATTTAATATTACTCTCATAAAATTAGAACTTTGACAAATTTTATTTAATTTGTAGAAAAAAATTATGATTTGCTTCTTAAATAATTACTTCCCACTCTTGGAATTATTTTGGTAATATTTAAACGTATCACTCATTTTACGTATCACTCTGACCGATTCTGAATGAATGTCAAGTCAATGATCTTCTCCTTTCATGACAAATTTGGTAGCTTTGCAGACATTATCGAAAGCTAGAGTTTATCGATATATCAATTAGAATTAGAGATCAGAGATTCCTTTAAAATATTTTTGCCCTTTCATGAAAACTGAAAAAAAAAACAAAAAAACAGTGAGATAGAGCTAAAGGCAGTCAGCATTGAGGTGACTGATTGCAGCTCTATCTCGCAGTTTTATTGGCTGATCTCGCAAAATTTATTAGCTGAGGATAATACATCTGCAAGTTCATTATCTGATCATTCTTCCTGAAAGATTTGTACTGTGACTATTGTAAATTTTATTTAATATTAAATTAAACTGTTAGCTCTTCGGACTAAAAGTACATTTTTAAATTGGATATATTTCATTTCCATAAAAGAACCTCTTCCTTTTTTTCAAAAATCTCATTTCTTAACAAAGTTGAAAAAAATATAATTATAGTTTACTATACTTTTAATGGAAGGTTCTGAATCTTTAGAATTGTATATGGTATATTCCTTGAAATATAATATAGTTTTACTCAAAATCATAAAAAAATTGTGGTTATCGGTGTAGCAGTAAAATAAATTTTGAGACTAAGCAGTAGTATTTTATCATTTCAAATGCATTCGCTTCGTATCAGAAAATTGCCATGATCAGAAAAAAAAAAATTGTTGTTCCTAACTTGCTTAATTTCTTTCCAAAACACTTTTTAATAAGATTTTCGGAACATTATTATTTATTAATACAAATTGCAGTTAGATTTTTCATTTCATTTGATCACTTGAAATCGTAGAAAATAAAATGTCACCATGGTTAAAACTACAAGGATTAATTAATTACATCAACTGATTTTTACTATTATTTTTTTAACATTCTTATTGTATTTTTTAAAAAGAATTTTAGCCATAGCATATTACAAACTATTGAAATAAAAATAAATTATCAGATGTGTAAAATAGGTCATGGTTTTCAAATTTATTTTAATATCTCAAAAAGTCTACAGTATTAAATGAAAACGTGAATTATTTCCTACTTTAGTTTTAATGGTAGGTTTACGTCACTTGTAATTGGCACTTAAGGATGATTTTTCGATATTTTATGTAAATGAAAATTCTTTCTAAGCATTATTCAGCGTAATTTAAATTGCATTGTCTTGTTAATTATCCATTTTGACTCTCAAATGATTTATATTCCTCTACAATGGAGTTACGGTAGTACACTGTTTGTGATCAACATCGTCTAAAAGACGTTTAAAGATAAATATATAATAATAATAATAAATATATAATAATAATAAAAAGATATGAAATACATTTAAAAAGATAAAACATTATTCTTAGAAAATTGCTTTTAGGATATCTGCAACTTAAAAAGAATTCCTGATAGCAGCTTGATTTCGGTAAAGTTTGTCCATTTAATTGAATACCAGAATTTTAATAAAAACTGAGAAATGTGACAATAATCAGAAAACTGATTTATTATTTTGCATTTTTTTGTTTGTTTTCTTGGAAATTTATGAAAATTAAAACACACTTTTTTTTTATAAAATTATGATGCTACTTTGTAAAAATGTATCGAAATTATAAAAGTTATAAAAATAAATATAATTAAATAATAAACTACTTCCTTAGAACCAAAAATTCAAGGATAGTTGCTAAAAGGACGTAAATGAACACTCCATCTTTTGTGAGATAAAAAAATATAATCAATACAGATCTTGAAAAATTTTAAATAGTTTTGATACACAAATAACTTTGTTTTAATGCTAAAACTCAGCAAAAACTTTTTAGAAAATACAAGGATTAAAAGAGTAATCTTAAGAACAATGAGCTATAGAAGCTTTTAAATTATGCCATAAAAAGTGGACTTTTCAAATGAAATACAATATGAAAATGTTCGCCAAAGCTGTTCAACTATGGTATTTTAAACAAATTTGAAATTTGAAAAAAGATAAATACCAAATATGGTAAGCAAAGATTCTAAGCTTTAAAAGCTATTTGAATTTTTTAAAGACACATTGGTTTAAAAATTATTTTAAGCAATTATTTAAAATTTATTATTTTGAAATACTATTCTTCATGCACACTTTTTTGAAAATTGCACTATGAAATTATTGCGGGTATTTAAAAGACATGAAAAAAAAGCAATAAAATTACATTGTTTATATAAAAACTTTAAAAAACTCTAAACGAAATACTAAACTCTTTGCCAGCAACATCATCATCATTATAGAGCATTTTTATTTTGTAAGCATTATTAGCTATTTTATTAGTTATAAAGTTATTTTATTGGTATCATTTTATGAAGTTATTTTCTTTTACAAGAAATTTGTAGATATTCAAAATCCACTATATAAATAATTCTTTAAAACGAATATATGCACATGTACAGCTTTTGGCTTTATTTAGAATGTGTGCAATTTTTTACAATTCGATAATTTAAAAAAAAATTTGTTATTATATCATGTTATTAAAATAGATATAGTTTTTCTGCAGGGTTGTTGCAGTACCGCATCATTTAAGTTGTTGTAGTACTGTATCTTTTAAGTTGTTGTAGAGTACTGCATCTTTTAAGTTTTTATAGTACTGCATCATTTAAGAACATTGTTCAATATTATCTGAATTTTTACTGTGCCTTTCCGAATAGTCTTAACGGTTTCGATATTTTAGATACCAAATGAAGATGTATGTATAAAAAATAAACATACAATAAAATGCACACATTTGTTATTGTTTAACTATTTATAAATATAATATAAAGTTTGATTGAAAATGAAACATTAAGAAATACCACTTTTTAATATTAACGTATATTTCTTTTGTATTTTCAAATACTGCATGTAAAAAGTATCGAATAATCTAAATATCCAGTTTCTTCTTCTGTTCATGCAATTAATACACACAAACGTTTCATTGCAACTCCAAAATTGAACCTTTACTTTTAAAAATATATTTAGAAGACAAATTAATAGCCAGTAGATTCAGATAAGAGAAAATTAGGGAGAAATAACCACCCTTCCTTTTATTGCGCAGTCAGTTTAAATTAGAACAGAAATCGATTATTTTAATTGCCTGTACCGTGACTCTTACTCCAGTATTCAATTAAGTAAAAGTTGCGGCTTTCGCAAAGGAATTTCAGCAAAGTCAACAATTTCCTCCCGGAGTAATTTGGAGTTTACTGGATATTCCGTAGTAATTGGGCTTCTTTCGGAGGAAGGAAGAACGGAAGGAAGTCGTGGATTAGGGACGATGGGTGGAAGGAGTCGGCTCCCCGGGGATTAGGTGGTTGGATCGTGTGCAGGGATCTTTTGTGTACCGTTGACGAGGTTTCCTTTAACACACAAACACAGATAGGAAGAAAAGGAACGTCAGGGGAAGTGACTTTCGATTTAAGCGATTTGTCAGCAGAATTTATTGCTTGCCGTCTTTTCATTTGGTTTGGTGACTTTAATCTGCGGAAATTCAAGAGATTTCGTTTTAGAGGGAATTTAAAAAAAAAATACATTCCTTTATACATTTTATTTTGTTTGTCGAATGCCTTAAATTACCTTAAAAACCTTCTTTCTGAATCTAAAATAGACAAAACTATATATAATCTATATTCCTAACTTTAAAATGTTATTTTGTGAAAAAATATATTATAACTCAAAAATTTATGAAAAAAAATGAAACATCAGGTAAATAAATGTAAAAGGCTAAGAAAATTAAAAAGAATACCTATTTATTAAAGTGAAAAAATATATACTTGTGAAGAAATCGGGAATAAGTAAATGATTGTTATAAATAAAATTCACTTAGTTATAATGCTCTAGAATTGTCTATATACCTCCAAATGAAACAAAACTTTACAAGTATATAAATACAAGTGATACGACCCAGAAAAATCAGGAAAGAGTAGTTCACATTATTGTCAATAGATGGCATTAAAACAAAATCTAAAACCTCTTTTTAGTTTTCCTTTTTTTATAAAAATCAAAATTACAGAAAATGTATTTCATATTTAGTAAAATCAAATGACTCTAATTCAGGAAGTTCTGAAGCTCTAGAGCCTAGAACTTCAAATAATACAGAAAAAGAAATGAAAAAATTCCTTATGCAAATTCCTTCAACAAAAATAAACCATAAAGCTCGGCTTAGCTTAGCTTAGTTATATTAACGTCCCGTTTAAAGCAAAACGAGGGCTATTTTGGGACGGACAGCGTAATTTTGAACCATGGTCAGATGACGAGGACGACACCTGAACTGGCACCCCCCTCTCCACACCACGCCGCACCAGCGGGAGGACATTTGGTCTGAAAGATTTAACGAGCAACATAAAGCTCGGCAGAGGAGAAATGAAAAATAGTATTGTGTATGCTCGATTAACCATCCATTATTTACATTCATGCAATCGATTGTCAAAACAAGGTTTTCAGCTGCAAAATGCTAAGAGTTCAGTGGGAATGAGCGAATGTGTATCCTAATATTTTTTTTCAGATCAGATATGATTTTTATGACATCTGTCTTTAGACACGTGCCATTAGATATTTCAAAAATTTCCACACCCGAATATTACATGGTGTAAGATCAGGTGATCAGAAATGGTATATTGTTTGAAAAAAACGCTTTATCACAAAGTTATGGATGAAAAAGCGTTAGAAGGAAATCATAACTGTTTGAGCAATAATTTTAGATGGTGCATCATCATATAAACATTACTGTGAAGGTAGGCTCAAAAATGCAATTCCTGATTCACGAACCGAAGATATATCATTATGCATGATTCACTATTCCTGAATCATACATAATGATATATTTTCTTCTATGATCCAAATTCTTTTTATATATGTGTAATGAACCTTCTTAAACAACATTAGAATTATCTTTAGTCCAAACTCGACAGTTGTGTGTGTTCATTTGTCTGTTTAAATAAAAATTCGCTTCATCACTCCTCAGAACATTCAACAGTCAAGAGCTATCCACAGTCATCCATGCTATAAAATGCAGTTCAAGCTGAGTTTCTGTATCACCCTGAATTAGTTGTTGCTCCGTCTGAATCTTCATCAATAGTAGTGCTAAGACTGATGCATCACTTTTCTTACCATGGAAATAGAAAAAAATTAATTTCTTTTGCAATGGTTTGTACATATACATTACAATATGTCGAAATCTTTACTTATTTAATTACAGCTGTAATAATGTCTACAACTCAAGAAATATCTACTTGTTTCCATTCTCTGACAGGAAGAGTGTCTAGTTTTCCTATAGTTTCAATTTTTTTTATCATTTTTTTGCATGCCATTTGTCCGTCTACATCAATTTTTCTGTTTCCGTAATTCTAGAAGAGTTGCAGTTGCACTGCAAGATAACCTTTACCAGAAGAGCCTTTTCCTTCAATGGTACCATCTCCCACAAAACTTAGATTCTAATGCTTTTCAAAATCAATTAAATTATCCCAATATAAAATTAATCACATAGATATATTTTTAGTTTTATTTTCATACTTGCAGTTGAACCGAAACTTACCTTATAATTTTAAATGTGTGATACCTGTTATTTCTTTATAAGTCGTCGAAGATTTATGTTACTACGAAGTTATGTACGAAGATTATGTAATTTTGTGCCTTTCGTTTTGATAGGCCAAAACTAATAGAATCAATTTGCAAAAAATTACCTTTACCGATTGCGAAATAAATTTTCCTTAATTTTGTTTTTACAAAGAAAACAAATCAACAAAGTTTAATTTGGATGTTGACACACCCCACCTAATGCCATCTGAATATATCTGCAGCTGTATAGAAGCTTACCTTGGGGTTTTAAATTTTGACGCCTGCTGTTTCTATATAGGTCGTCGAAGATTTAAATAAAAAAAATAATCTTCACCTGTTTGTAATTTTGTGCCTTTCATCTTTATAGACTGAAATTAATAGAATGATTCTGCAAAAAAATTAACTTTACCGATTGCGTAATAAATTCTTCACACTTTTGCTTTTACAAAGAAAACAACTCAACAATATTTCATTTGGATGTTGGCACAACGCCACCTAACGACAGAAATTTGATTTTTTTTTCTTTTCTCAGACCTACATTCAATTGCTCTATATACTTCTGAAATAGTGAAATTTTGTTTCATTTAAAGCCATAAAATCGGTTCAAGATCTTCTGAATATGTGAAATTTAACTAGAACAATAGTATATATTTCGAAACTCTTTTCTTTTTATTCTGGAATATTTTGATGCAATGCAACAGGTATATAATATATAATACACAAATTATTAGTATTCTAATAATAAAAACCTCTTGTTAATCACTGAAATTCTACTTAAAAACATAATAATTACAGAGATGAGCAGATTTACCATATTTTTTATACGTAATTGCTTGCATTTTACCTACCTGAAATTAAAGTTCAAGTAATTCTTTAGATTGATTTTCAATTTCTCTTTCCAAATAGAAAAACACCTTTCTGGGTTGTTAAAAATTGTTAACTTTTATTTCTTTATGATGACAATTTTTTAAAAGTGATTTTTCAAGGGAACAATATTAATATTGCATCCCGCAAGCACGCACTCACATTTTGTTTCATCTGAAGCATTAATTTAAGAAACTGTAAATGATGAAAAATATTTATTAAGGAAAAAGGTTATTTAGGAAAACAACAAGTTGTTATTCATTGCAAAGTTGGCTTTTGAAATTAATTAGTAGAAAAAGAATTTCACTTATTTTCAATTTTCTCAGGAAATTTTGGGGGAAAAAAGAACGAATGCTGTAAAAGTATTATAATAAAAAATACAAGGTCGTTATAATTAAAGTTCCAATTTGAAATGGTCATTAAAGGAAAACTACTGGACCAAATCTTATTAAACATGGTAATAGTTATTCGTTGGGATTTCTTTTCCATCAAAAAAATTGTTCAAAAACGCACCATCATAACGTTATATGCAATATTTTTAAACATAGAATAAAACTGCAAAATAGTGTTGATGCAATATTGTTACCCCTTTGTTACACAGGTGGGGAAAAGTTACATATTTACACAGGTGGCGCACATAGTGCGCCAGTCACTTTTTAAGTTAGGAAGTCATATTTTTTGTGTTATTCTATAAGTACACTATTTAAATAAATAGCATGTATGCTAAGCAATGAAATAAAAATATATTTACAACAATTTTATCTTTATGATGTGTGAAATAATAAGTTATATGCGATTTAATGGGAATTCTGGAATCTAAATAGATTTGACGATAAAGAAAACTTAAATTATGAATTTTTTATTCTGACAAATCATATTCTTCCTTATTTCCCCGATTATGACAATTTATACACATATAATCTATTTGTTTCATGTGGTATTTTAGTAAAGTAGTCTTCATCGTTGCTTATATTTGTTTGGATTTCTTCATCAGAATCTGCTTCTAATTCAGACTGAAAATTATGATCACTTTCATGTATCTGCTCTTTACTGTCAGTATCAAATTCTTCGTCATTATATTCGCTTAATTCTTCATCCAATAATACTTGAAAAAGTCTCGCATAATCATCAGGATGAACTATATTTTTTCTCCTCCGAATCCTCAAATTAATATATAAAAACTCAATTTGCTTTTTGTATATTAGCAAATAAGTTCAAAGATTGACAAATTAAATGATTTAAAAGCATTGTGAACATTAAGACTTCTTTATAACCGTATAAAAATCGAATAGCAAAGTACGAAGGGTAAAAACAAATGCTTACATTGTTCCACAAGTGTAGCACAGTGTGCGCCAAGAGAGACTTAAACTGGAAAAGAAACGCGGGAAACCGCGACCTTCAACTTTTTACCTCTATAATATCTGAAACGATTCAGTGAAGAGAGGTTAGGTCGGGAGCAGGTGTTAATCGTGTGATTTTCTTGGAATTCGCGAAGGGTTTTTTAAAGACTGGAGCATTCTGTGGGCCACCTATGTAAGTAAGGGTTAAATATATTATGCAAAATAAGATGTAGGAATCGGTTTAAAATGTGATTAATCGTTTCTTAGACGATATTATTTGTAGGATTATGTAAAACCGCATTGTCTTGTTATTGGCTAACGACAGGAATAATTAAGTGATTTAAGCAGATGTTCTTTATATATCATATAATTTTCAAGATAAAAGTGACCCTGTTTTCTAGTTTACTCATTGTTACGAATCAGCAATGCTTCTAATCATGCAAGAACATACTTTTCTCGTTAAATTTTAGTATGAAAGTGATAGTATCGATTGACATGCTATGCAAAGATCATATTCAGTAAAAGGGATACACCAAGAGATGTACTAAGGGCTCTTGATGATAATGCAATAATGCGATTTAACTTACTTTCAGAAAACTGCTGTATTGAAAAAGGTTTGTGACACATTTCAGAAAGGATTCAACACATTTTAAAGCACTTTTATCATATTCTATTTTTTAAAACAATATTGCATACAGATCCGTTTTCCCTCGTAGTGGGGAGATTTTGAACTTTTTTTTTTTTGAGGAAAAGTAATTCCAATGACATCGTTTAAACTATTCCAGACATTCAGTCCTTTGTTTTCTTTTATAACCATTTCAAAGTAGAATAACTATAACGACCTTGTGTTATGAGTTTCTACTGAATTATACAAAATATAAACATTTCAAAGGCGTAACTATTCTTAATATTATTTGCTTTTTCACGATATTAAACTACTTTAAAAATTTGTGTTAAAATGTTATAGAGCAATTTATTTCGAATTCACAAATAATAATTCACTCAAATAACACTCATAAAATGATAACTATATAATAGAATAACTTAATTACAGTAGTATTTGAATAATATGAAGATATATTTATATATTTATCCAAATAGAGAGAATAATTTTCTAGCTGATATTTTCTGAAGTATATTTAACTCTATGCTTAAGTAAATGTAAAAATACCATATAGAAATTATTTAGTTGAATGATACGGATTTTATTGAATTTAAAAATATAATATAATAATATGAAATAAGACATTTCATTTAATTGTTAATCTTCAATATGTATCAAGTCTAGATAGTCAGTGTTACAATCGTAGCGATCAATAAAAATTTTGAATACTGACAATAACAAAAGCACTTTCTTTTTAGAACATACATCTGTAAAACGATATAAAATAGGCATATTTTCTATTTTGAAAAGCCATTAGAAACTTTTTAAAATGCAAAATTGATTCATTGATAAGTGCATTTATTCTTTTCATAACCGATTAAGATTTATAACAATTAAAAAGAATATGTGAAAAAATGGAAAATATTAATTGAAGAAAGATTTTCAACAAAAGAACTACCTTTGAAGCATTTCTTAATTAACTCATTTGTAAAACCGTTACTTTTAGTGATTTTGCTTAGCGAAGGAAATGATTCTCTGACTTTAAGAAAAATTGTTCCAAATAAGTCTTTCTTGGTTCCTTTTATTTCCTTATCTCTTTGGCTTAGGAAATAAACCCTAAACGAGAAAGGAATAAAAGAAATAAACAAATCACAAGACACCGTTTGTCGTCGGCGCCTGAGCGGCAATTAGACACAATATGTTCAAATCGTAGAAAAAGGCGAAACAAATTTAAAAGTCATTCAAGGTGAAACTTTTCGATATTTCATTTTTTTTTTTTTGTCTCGCAATTCTCTATTTTTTCCCCCTTCTTCCTTTTTCTTTAAAAAGATCTTTTGTAATTTGACTTCTTAGCTTACCAAATTCTTTTTTAACATTTTTAAAAATTATATCAATTTGTTCAGGCGACTGATTACTTTTCCTGCGGTTTAAGAATTCTTTTTTAAAAAATCCTGCTGCTATTGTAGTTTGATTTTTTTTTAATAATATTTGTCGTTTCTTTGCGACCACGATCTATTTGATTCTTTTTTTCTCCATACTCTTTTGAAAAGAGAAGGCAGTGTGAGTAAATATTTTTTAATCTGTTCCATATTTGAATAATAATAATTTTCTCGAGAAACTTTATACATTCACACTAAATATAGTTCTTACTATACAAAATGAAAAAAAAAGTTTAAAAAGATAAGAAAAATTTTGAAAGATACTTTCGTTATTTAAGCAGGGTGAAAAATATTTTTTTTCTTGTGGTCTATAAAAGAAAAATTTTACATGAAATATTTTTATTTCGTGCTGTTAATCATTGGTTAGTTACAATTAGATGTTTTTAATTTTTAATGCATAAATTTTTTTTCTGAAATCTACAACCTTCATGCTACAAATAGTTCAAGAAATCCTATATGTTGTTTCTTTCTTTTGTTCAAGCAATGATATACGTTGTTTGCTTTATTTTTACTAGAGTTTCTTGATAAAAACTTCACATTTTATTCGGTATTTAACAAAAAAAATCATCTCATATGGATGAATGTGTTTTTTAATGACTTCCTGGACCATTTCTCTTATTTTACATTTTATTTGAATCCTTTTACAACCATAATTTCTTATTTAAGATTATATTATTTTACTCTTGAAATTCTAGCAAAATAATGTAATGAATATATCTTTCTTTGTTATTTTTTGTGAATGAATAACACTGCAATGCAACTTTTTTGAAAACCAAAAAAAATTATTATATATTTTTTTATCTTGGCTTCATCCATATGAATGCATAATAACATCATAAGTACAATAAAATGTTAGAAAGCTGTGCAAACCCTTCTATAGCATAATATCTCTATATATCAACAAGTCAATTGCTGACAAAAGTTTGAATATTAATTGATAACGAATGTGTAAATTTTGAAATTGCATTAGAAAATATTAATTACTTATTGTTAAGGAAAGCGAATTAATAATAAAAATTCTTTAAAGTAAGAATTTTTTTAAATGGTTTTGCAGCTTTTATGGCATTAATTGAGAAGAATCACAACATTATTGCTGTAAAATCCCAATATCTTAATTTTTAAAATAAGAGGTGTTATACTCAATCTTTTTTTGTTTGAAATTATTGAAATAACTTTGTTTACCCAAGTGTTTTGCAAATACCAGCATTCGTTTAACAACATATGTGTCACTAATCTCCACTAATATTGACCCATCATTGTTTGTTTTTTCTACCTTCAATCATTGTTTTTTTCTATCTTCAAACTTATTTTTCATCTTTTCTGTCTTTCCTATCTAACAATTACAATCACTCAGAATTACCACCAAAAGCTTCATCAAAAATTGTCTCCCTAACGGTGGGATTAATGAATATTTTCCTATTAAAGCCAAGATTTTTAAAGCGTTTATGTTTACTATTTATAATCAAAAATAATTTTCAGGTTTACGGTTCTTTATAGTTAGGATAAATAAGATTTAAGCATTTTACTCTTTATTATTCATGAATTGCTTGAAATGAAGATTGTTTTAACGACCACAAGAATTACAATTTTAGGCTTTTCCTATTTATTAAAAGAAATTTTTGTCTTATGTATGCAAAGGGAAGGGTAATATGTTCTGGCGCTTTTATGATGTCCCATTAACTCGACATTTGTATGGAGCTGAAGCAAAATGATTATGCCAGCTATCAATTCATAATGCTTCATAGGATAAAAAGTATATAAATATGTTTATTCAATTTATATTTATTATACTGACTCCACAAGGAGGTACCACAGAAATGAGAATTATAAGCTCCCAATATGGTGGTTGATTCTCGCCAGTTTAAAGGGTACACAAATGCTAAGGACTGGCTAACGGGATATACCTCTCACGGGAAAGGTTATGCAGTGGTCACTAGTAATGGACCTTAAAACGCAACCATAGTCCAAATGTCCGGTCATTCAAACTGAATGACCGGACAATGATTCTGAGCGCTTTTGGACAGCTCGGTACATTTTATGCCGTACGTTAAGATTTAGCAGTACATAAATCTTTCTTTCGTAGGAAATGTTTGATTCATAAGGCATAGATTATCCAATATGTTTATTATATTTAATATAACAGTTTATCTTCAGGTTTTACTATCAAAAAGATAGAATATATTTTAAAATTAAATATATTTATTATAGCGATTTATCTTCAAGTTTTATTGTTAAAAAGAATTACATTAAAGAAACTTGGTTATTCCAGAGAATGGAAATAGGCGAAATTTTAATGTCAAATAAAGGGAAGCTTTTCACAACTAAGATTTATTATCTGGTACAAAATTTCAAAATTTAGGACGATGCGTCTTAAAATATGCCAAATCATATAAATATGTGAAGCGATTGTTTTCATATACCTACTCAGGAATATATTAACTTCAAAAAATAATTCTAAGTGAAATCACTCAAAGCTTTACATGATATATATATATATATATATATATATATATATATATATAGTTTTAATATGTGCATAACATATGTTTTCTTTCAGATGCATTGATCATATGAATTTCAAAAGAAAATATATATGGCACAACTTTATAATATAAAAAGCATACAATATTTTGTACTACAAATAGTTTCTGAAGATTAATATGTTCTATTTTGTAGAAAAAAAATTAAAAAGTATGTCTAATAGATGTGTAATGCTTTTTAATATTGTTAAAAAAGATTTTATACAATTGCAATGAACAGAATACAGCCTATCAAAATAAATTAATCCTACTTTGAGAGAAAGTTTTAAAAAAATCTCCATCAGTATGTTTATTATTAAAGGATAATTTATCAACTTTCAAATTTTCAGATTATTACAAATTATACATTTTTGTAATCAGAATGATGTCAACATTTCATGAGATTAAAATTGAAGAATCAATTTTTTTAGGTTCAGATGTTCCCAATAAAGGATTTTCTTTTTATTATCATAAATGTTCTGTCGGTGCAGTTAGTCTTAAAACTATTCATATTATTTTTATCAATCCTATAAAATACTAATAATTAATATATTGTTTATTGGAATTCTAAAAATTTGTGTCTTAAAATATTTAATTTGTAAAAAAAATAGTTGTCTAAACTTAACATACTTTAATTTTTAATCCGTTAATTATGTTACTCTCAATTCAAATCTTCGGTACTCGATGTGTATTTTTATACAAGACAAATGAAATTTTTCTCTATTTTTCAAACATTTTTATTACGTTTGACGATTATATATTGTATCACGACTTTAAAAAAGAAGATTTGATTGACTTTAAAAAATATATTCCACAGTTTATTAGTTAAAGCAATATGAAAAATCGAAATGAAATCTATATAATAATTTAATTTATAAATTGAGACTAAACATGCATTTTATGGTCCTCGTTAAAAGATAGAAAAAATCTACGAACACTTTTAATTTTACAATATTAATTGGTTGTATCATAAGACAAGAACTGAAACTACACATATATTTCACAAGAAAATTAAAATTAATATAAGCATGAAACTTCACCTTATAACCGTAAGAATTCTACTTAATTAATTTATTTCCTCATAATATAAGAAATTGATTATTTTCAAAAGAGTAATATATTATTCACTATAATGATACTCCAGTTCTGAAATGCTACTATAAAATCTATCCCTTGTGTCTGGAGAAAAGCAATTTTCCTTCAGTTTTATTCATACAAATAAAATTTAAATTTAAATGAGGGAAGAATAATTATTTTGAGTTGATTCAGCTATTTGAATCAAACAAAATAGAAGTATTTTAAATATTAACTTCAATTTTAAACATTCAATCAATCATATCAGGTATAAAACGATTTTTAATATAGGTTTTAAATCTCTCTTCAGGAATTAACTGGTACTTCGGCATAGTTAATATATTTAATTTCAATCTTAGCAGCAGTAATGCATAGAAAAAACGCTTCATTTTATAATAAATAGATTATTAATGTAGAATATAAAATTCCTATAATCTTTTTTAAGAAATGTCATGACTGAGCTTATGATGACTATTTTTTTTGCAGATAGAAATTGAATTTATATTAAACAAAGATTTCTGATTCATATCTAATCTCTCAGTGGGGTAATTCAATCGGAAATTGAAAAGAATTTACAAATTCAAATAAATCTTCAAAATATGTTTTTTTTTCCATAATTTATTGTAATAGTTTCATTTTAATTACAATACAAGCAAATTATTAAAAAAATCATAAAATATTATGATTAGTAAATTATATTTCTTGAAATTTTAAAATTTGGAGTTAGAATCTATGAACATTTAAATCAAAACATATTATTTAAACTAAGAAATTAAATAAAATACGATGTAACAATTGATATTATAAATTAGGCTTTCCAATAAATTTTCCATATTCTTAATAATAGTTGTATAAATGATCTAAAAAGTAATTTTTTCAATTATGTCCAAATTTATAAAAAAACTAAATTTTTGGAAATAATTAAAACCAAGATAAGTGTTCTACTTATTTTATTATTATAAAAACACCGTGCATTTTGTAAATACTAAAATATCATCGATTATGCCGAAATTTGTAAAAAACTAAATTGCTTGAATTAATTAAAACCAAGAAAAATTTACTACTTATTTTATAATTTCAAAAACACCAGACATTTTTAAATACTAAAAAATTATCTGAAGTTGCTCCAGACAGCAAATTAAAACTTGTCACTTGTCAAAATATAATTACAAATTTTTTTTGATGAAATGCTGCAATTATTATAAAAATTATTTCAATTTTAATCATATTTATTTAAAAAATAGGTTCTCATATTGCGGTAAAGTGACTTAAAATGCGTGTAAATTTTTCGGCATATCTTCCACGTTATTTTTTGTAGCAGGAAGACATATTATTCTACAAAAATGTCCCTTTTTAATGCATGCTGTATCCTTATCTGTATTTGGAATGAAGGAAAATCTGAAGAAATATTGTTAGCTACTTTTTTCTAAGCTAAATTAAGAATGATCGCTTTTATATTACAAAGAATAACTCTCGAGAATTGGAAGATAAGAAGAAAGAAATATTATCATTGTTCTTCTGTCAGAAAGGAAAGGTGAATATTAATGGTCAAGTGAAAAGTAGAATCTAAAAGCAAAGTTATGTTTTTAAAGGCATCTAAACAACGAAATGTACTCAAAATTTTTATTTTGGGATAGAAGAATAGGAAAACTTTTTTTTGGAAAATTCACAATCGGAAGAAAAGAGGCTGAGAAGTAAAGCACTATTTATTCAAATGCTTAGAAACCCGCATTGGAGTATTGCTCAGAAAAGAGAATATATTTTTAGCTCCAGAAGGCATATTCTGAACTAAAATAGTCAAAAGTATTTAATGGAGCCTATTTCATTTTTCCGATTTCTCAAAAATTGAGTTTATAGAGTTATTAGAATATTACATAGCAAATGTTGGTTACCATGTCTAAAATTTATAAGACCTTATTTCCAGAAAAAAGAAATTGCATACCCTGTACAGTTCTAAATTGCATCTTCTTACCTTAAATCGATTATTTAACATTAAACCAGTTCAATAAATTCTTTCAGTTTTACATATTTAATTCAAAAAGTAGATTATTAGTATTTATACATATACTTTCGGGAGCATCTATAAATATTTTTAAGAATTTGGATATATATCAGGTAATAATAAAGAAGAATATGTTTATATGTAGCCAATCTATTGCGCCGACCATTAGACTGAGAGCTACCAAGAGCTGCAGCGGTAGGCTACTTCTTGAAACAACAGAACCAAAGGTAACAATTTACAAAACTTTCCAGTTGTTTGGAACCAGTAAAAATTTTCGATTTGATATTTTAGTATTTGCGTGTATATATTTGATTTGTCATTAAAAACAAACTGCTTTGATTACGGAATAATCTGTATTCATATAAAGACACAAATTTAAATAGTTACATCAATGGGAGCATAGGTTTTGTATGTTTTTTGAAACTATAATTAAATCTGGCTACTAGCTAATTGTTTTTAAGTTTCAAGCACGGATCTATATATTTTTATTTTTTAGTTGACTTCTAAATTTACTTTTTATTTTATTCATGCAAGCGAACGTTTGCTCACACGAATATGTCTCTCTGTATATCGTCAGGCTTCCATATACCAACTTCTTTACCTCACTACACAACATTCAGATCGTGGAGTTGTCTATTTGTGCATGCATTTCTGGATATCGGATTCTTCCTACTTGTTATTTGAATTATATGAATTTGGCACTCTACAAGTCTTTGGTTTTCAGCTCTAGTAATTCCATTGAAAGCTATCCAGTATAAATTAGGCCTAATGTTGATGGCCTAATTGTTGATCTCATTTGTATTTGGCTTGAGAGTATTTACTGAGAACGCGAGAGTACGTCTGTCTGTTTTGAATTGCTCGAATCTCTCAGCGAATCGATAGTTTATGTTTTTCAAAGTTATACTGAAATAATTCCCGTCAACAGTTACATCGCGTTATAGGATTTTGATAATAAATTATTAATTTTTCAAATGGAACTTGAGAACATTTACTTAAAAAGTGCCACATGCGGCTCCCAATCCCTGATACGATTAAAATATTTTCTTAATATAATCAGTGTAAAAACTCTGTCAGAAAAATGCAAATTCGAATTCCGATTCCATTAAGTAATGTTGCAAATGCGGGACGAATGCATGCCAAATTCAACGAGGTAGGATAAATTCGTTTTCACTGAATTGCTAAAGGATGCCAGATCAGATATTGGAGTTCAAAATTAGACGCTTCGTCTTATATTAAGTATTGGTTTACTTTCAA
>JAPMOQ010059539.1:903614-932002 GCA_026543055.1 Argiope trifasciata | reverse complement strand
TTGTATTTATAGTATTTTGTATTATAATTGACAATATATCTAAAAACTCAAGTTTTAAATTGTGTTTAAAAAATCCAATTTTTCGAAAAATTTCCTTCGAACGTAGTCGGATACCTCTTTAAACAACTGCCATGTTTGATAAGATTTGGTCCAATAAACTTCCTTTTATTATCATTTCACAGTAGAACTTTAGTTATACCCACCCTATACATAACTGATGCTTAATGCTGTATCAACTGTGAATTGTTGCTGCGCGATTTACATCTTATTTAATAAATTTAATATTCTTGAAAACAGCTGAGCATACATTTTTAAAATGATTTTATATAATTTCCATATAAAGAATGTAGTATCTTTAAGTCACCACGTTGATCGTTTATTTCTGTGGATAAAATTATATTATTATCACTTCTTGTCCAGGTATGGATTTCGTCATAACTATTTTATATGCATTGTGTATAAATATTTTTGAAAAAAAATTAGGAAACTATTAAAATAATTCATATAATTTATTTTATTACTTAATATATCAACAATTTGTTACATATTTTAATCTTATAAATTGTTCAGAAAAATTTTAAATTTGTAAGAATCAAATTTGATCAATTACACTTGATTAAGATTTAATATCAAATAATGATTTTGTTAATATGCAAACTCCTTTTTATATTAAATTTAAATTTATTCTGAGACAAAAATGAACTGATATATGAATTCATATTCAAAATTACAAAAATTACTGAGGAAAATTACCTGTAAATAATAATTTTACGTTAAATTACACTTATGTGCTATTATTACAAATAGCTAGCACCAAATAACTAACAGAAAATTTGAGCTTTAGCGTTTCTTACTTAGAGTAGTTATTGATGACTCGACATAAAATTATCTGGCATTGTTTATTATTTAATATAGTACATACTGAAGTAATAAATTTATTCTCTTTTCTTGAAATATTATGAATTATATAAAATTTTAGAACATATTGAGAATTAAATGGTCACATATGAATTGAAAACTAAAAAAAAGTAACATTTTCAGAAAGTTGTACAGTGATTCAAATAAATAATTCGTCCAGTTGTTTTAAATTTAGAAAACAGCTTTTTAACTTTTTGATATGATCATTTTTGTGTGTCACATATATTAATAAACTCCAATGATTTGAATACAGTTTTATAATAGGAAATATATATGTTACAGCTGAAGAAATATTTTAAAGCGACCAAAATTATTTTTAGCAATAAAAATCAGTTCCCCCTTATAAATATCTGCTTTTGCAAATTATGAGTGAGTAGAAGTAACTTATAATTTAATTAAGAATGATTGTGTACAATTAAGTTTCTAGCTGTTTTATAAAACATAAACAGATACATGTACCAAGTGAAAACAATTTCATATGAGATAATTTTATTAATGAGATATTTATGGTCATTATTATTACTTCGAGTTTTTTAATCAATTTCTGATAACTTTTAACTATGTAATATGTCAAAGAAAAAACATAACATAAATTTATTTATGTTTCATTTAGGAAAAAAAATGTTATAATAACATTCATATTATTTTAAAATTATCGAAATTTTTGTTTCGACAATAATGTGATATTCTATTGATGAATCTCATATATGTACACACAATTATTAGTTTGGAAATAAAACGCCTGTGTATTTAAGGTATAACGGCTTCAACATAATTTATTTAAACTCATACAATAAATACCATCCCATAATTCTTCAGATGTTTGTTGAAAACATAATATGTCTGCTCTATAATTTTATTAGCTTTTAACTGAGTTGTATGTCAAAGAAAAACATAACGCATTGAAATTTATCTATATTCAATTTCATACTGCAATGTTGTAACAAAACTCGCATTACGGTAAACGATAGAAATATTTATTTTTACAATCATGCAATATTCTATTGACAAATGACATATTCCGATGAAGTTTTAATTCAGTTTTTGTAATAAAGCTCCCATGCATTTAATGCTTTCAACAAAATTACATCAACCTCACACAATAAACAGTCGCCTACAAATCTGAAATTTCTTCATTGCGTTATATTTCACCCTATTATTATTTATTTCAATATAATAGCTTTACAATTGCAAAATGCAATAACAGCAACTGAACTACATACACGGAAGACACAAATTGGTGTAGTTAACAAGCAACTCAAAAGAGTGCGAGCGACTCGGAAAGACATTTTCTAAAATTCCGCGTCTGACATCTTTAGAATTTGCTTCATAAGTTCGGGTGATTAATATAAAATCGTTAGGAAACTCCACCTACCCTTTTAGCCCCCATTTGTTCTCCCGCTTCAGAAGTTGTGACCAGGGCGTCCGCGACACACTTTGAAGGGCGTCACCGGCTAATTATTTGCTTATTGTTCCCCTATCCATTGTGCCGCGAGGGGAAGCCGAAAATGACACCGCGTGGGAAAGAATGGGAAGTTGAATAGCTTGTGCGCTCCGGAATCCAAAGAATGGTTATTCAACGCAGTTGAGATCCGTTGAACCTGTTCTGTTAAGGTGTAGAAAAGAGTTTTGTACGCTTGTCGATCAAATTTTCGAAGTTTATTTTAGTTGTGAGGGGTAAGTTGATGAAGGACTTAAATTGTTCTAGGCAGCTTTTCTTATTTGTAGATGAAAGTGTATAAGATAAGATTAGATGCTGAATAATTTTCTTTCCTCTTAGATATACGTGAAAACATGGAAATAAAGATAAGATTATATCTGAATGGAATATTTTATATCAAGCATCGACTAATACGCAGCTCACTAAGGATTTTTTTTTCCATCCATAGGGATACTTACAGGCTAACTACTTTGATTCAAACTTTAAGCTCATTCGGTTTCTGACTGGGCTTGGATACTCTCAAGCTGATTTAAAACGATTCAATTTGTTACCGAATGACAGATGTTTGTGCCACAATGGTGCAATCAACCAGTAGTACACAAATATTGTACAATATTGTATGGTATCGAGCAATATTCACAATATTGTTTAATATTATGGAACATTGTTTAATATTATGGGATACTGTTTAATATTGTGGGGTATTGTTTAACATTATGGGATATTGTTTAATACTGTGAAATATTCTGGGATGTTGTTTAATATCCTAC
The DNA here is from genome assembly GCA_026543055.1 of Argiope trifasciata. Lineage (NCBI taxonomy): Eukaryota > Metazoa > Arthropoda > Arachnida > Araneae > Araneidae > Argiope > Argiope trifasciata. The sequence goes on along the minus strand of JAPMOQ010059539.1, from coordinate 928,873 downwards.
AATATTAAACATTAAATTATATTTGTGCATTAAATTCCAAACAATATTCCACAATATTAAACAATATTGTTTAATATTGTGGAATATTGTTTAATATTGTATAATATTGTGGAATATTGTTTAATACTGTGGAATATTGTTTAATATTGTATATATTGTGGAATATTGTTTAATACCGTATAATATCGTACATTATTATACAATATATTGCAACAGACTGTGCTACTTAGGGTCAGGATGCCAAGCATTTGATATTTGAATGCATCAAATTATTTCGGAAAGACGTATATTCAGGAATTGCCTTAAAAAAATATAGCTTTTTCTCCCCATTTATCTGCCTTTATACAAAGTAAATCATCTTTCATTTCCTTTTGTACATATATAAACCCTATTTTCCCTCGTATTATTTAAACTGTATTTCAATGTGTTTGCCTACATATATTTCCATATATACTTCTATATTTGCATTTTGAATATTTTATTATTATTTGATCATATTTCTTCAACTGTTTTGTATTATTTACTGTATGTTTCTGTTAATATGTGACCAAATTTGCTTTATTTTTGTTTGTATTTGTGCAATTACTTCTTTTCTAAACTTTTCTCTGCATTTGTGACTATGTCCTTATATTTGAAATTTATTTTCTATCATTTGTGAACTGACTTACGTCTGTAAGCCTAGTGGTGTACTTGTTGGCCCACAAGGAGTTTATATTTCGAGACCAAAAAACAGCAACATGGAAAAAGTAAATGCATTCAAAAATGTGATCCTTACCGAAAAATAGTTCAGTTGAATTAAGTATTATAACTATTATATGAAAATAATTTATACATAATGTATGTAAAAGGTAATATAAATTTAGGCCAACATTTAGTTTTCATCGCAAAAGTCTATTATCAGTTGAATTACATATTGCATGATAAACATAAATCACAAATAATCTGTACATACTTTATGTAACATAAAATAAACAAATATAACATCAAATACCATGGAAATTAACAAATAAAGTTTGAAAATCAAAAAGAAAATGTTAAATTGCTGTAATGCCCAAATGTTAAAATGAAAAATGATTTACCAAAAAAATCATAATATATATTAAAAAGGAAATATTTCAATGCCGTTAAAAAATTTTGTGAACTCACTAGCAAGAATTTTTTTCAAACCAAGGGAATTTTTGTATTTTCATTTTATTTGAAATGAACGACATTAATATTTAGTTTTTTCAATTTATAACTGTAAGTGGAATTTACTGAACGATATAGTTTGTAAAAAAAAACAAAGGTTGATACATTCTATTATAAAACCGAAACCCTCTCCTTTTAAACTTTCCCTTATTTTACGACACAATTTAACAATTAAATTATTTGACAGAAGAAATGCTTTAATTGCTTTCGCACTAGCTATTCATATGTAATGTTCTAGGAAGTTTAAATTAGCATAATCGATTTGTAGTGCGAATTTTGTATTTCATTCTAATAAATTATTTATGGAATTTCTATGTTTTGTCTCAATACTTTATTAACAGGTTCCTGAGAAAGATTGTCCAAAAATGTCTGCGTAAGGTGCCTCAAAGAAACTGTAATACTTAAGCATACTTATTTTCGCCAAATATTCATTTATAGGGCGTCTTAACAAATGAATACAAAATTTCCACTCCCTACTTTATGCTTGCAAATTTGACTTTTTTAATATATAATAGTTGAAGTGTGTTTTTTAAGAGATAGTTTTATTCAAAGTACAAGATTTCAATTTAGCATTTTTAACAAATTCAAATAAAGGCAGAAAGCTTCATAGAATTCAAATTCGACGAAATAAAGAAAATGTCATTAGTATATGTTACTACATTAGTTAAGACAATTTAATCATATATGAAGTTACTCAATCGAAAAACTACTTCTATAAATAACCAAATAACTCCCATAATTTATTAATAAGTAAGTTCCTAAATTCTAGAATTATTTCCTTTTACATGACAATATAAAAATGTGATATATTAAAAATATTATAATGAAATTATCAAAATATTAAAAGAATAACATTTCCTAATAAGTTCTTATAAACAGAAAAATTAAATATTAAATCTGGTCAAAAATAATGCACTGCTAAATGAATTTTCTAATAGCTGGATATTAATCTGATATTTAATAGAATTAATACTCTGAAAGACTCACAAAACAACAGTGGTTATATAATAGAATTAATACTAAGAAAGACTCACAAAACTACAGTGTTTATATAATAGAATTAATACTAAGAAAGACTCGCAAAACTACAGTGGATATTTAATAGAGTTAATACTGAGAAGGACTCACTAAACTACAGTGGTGCATAAAGCTTTTCTCTGCTTTCTGTGATATTATATCGATTTTTTATTTCAGACTCTATTTTTATATTCAAATCCTATTCATTCGGTATTCTTGAAAATTTCTTTTCAGTTGACAAAAAAATAAAACCCGATGTCAAGAATAACGACAAATCGATCCGCAGAACACAGAAAAACGGCTCATGGATTTCAATTTAAACGTCCCAGAGATTAAGATTTTGATAAATACGATGTCCTCCTTTTTCTTCGTAGGTTTCCTGCTACGCGTCAAGATTTATGGTCTTTTTCCGGAGTGAAATTCCGTGTATACCAACTTGCCCAAACTGAAACATCATCCATAACGGTGACTGTAACTGCTTTCCAAAGTTTTGCATTCGAAGAACTTCGCCGATTTCATTTGAATTGATGGACAGGCAGCGCATGATGGACGTTCCAAACTTCAGATTTTATATCCATTCTGGATTTACTGTTTGAATGTCAAATTAGTTTTTATTCATTGTCCATCACATTAAAAAAGTTTGAAATATTCATTTCTAATATATTTTTATACTTTCAGGTAACAGCAAGAAATACAAAAATTTTTGCTTCTAATATGGAACTTGGTTTTCATTTGGATTTTGAGGATATAAAGAAATGTTATGCATATTTTACCATCTGACCAGAAAAATATCGTTTGAAGCTGAAAAGAATGATCTTCTGCAAATGTCTGATATAGAACACGAAACCACAAAGATAGGATGTAATAAAATAATCACGATTTTGAGTGTATATAAGAATATCTCTATTTCATGAACTGATTTGTGTACATATAATAACTTTTTATTAATATGTATTTTTAAGCATTCCTTTTTCTGCATAATTCTAAACCAATTTTTATTCAAAATATCTATAATAATCTCTTTTTATTGATTTTGTTAACTCAATGATTTTAAATCATTAACATGAAAAATTCAATCTACTTCTATTTTTAGAATTCATTCATATTAATGAAAATTTCTAGTTATGTTTGAGGAATATAAATTATTTCATTCGAATGTTAATTTTTATACTTGCAAAGATTCAATATGCCAATAAATAATAAAATGATGAACCAACTTTGTAATACGAAAGCAGTTACTTCAATATCATATATCATATCAAAATTTGTTCATATAATGTCTGAATATATGAATTGAAAAAGTAAATAAAAATATTTGCGTGTTCTTTAAAAGTCAAGAAATAAACAAATAACCGAGTTTTTACGACTAACATAAAAATGAATAAAATTAATCCCATAGTCAAATTATTATGAATAATAATTCAAACAATCTTAATTTCATAATTACCATAAAAGAGATTAAAAGCTTCTAATAGTAGGAATGATCCAATTAGAAATATCTATTAAGTTAAATATTAAATTCTTTTAAAGAAATGATTTAAGAAATGCAAATATTTTAATGTAAAATATCTTAACTGCTTACAATTAAAAAAAAAGATGAGAAATTTTTTTATTTGTTAATTTAAAGCTATTTGTTATTCAATGCATTAATTAATAATTATAAAATCTTCAATGATTTACATTAACAAAATAATATTTTTCTGTTTTTTACTGATTTAATATCGTTTTATTGACAAATCAGTTTTTTAAAGAGCCTAATTAGTTATAATAAAACATAATTATTCTAATTTAAAAACTTTATGAACCATCTATGTTTTATATACTATAAAAAAGATAATAAAAATGTCTGTAAGACAGTAAAACCTTTTTATCTGCAATGCATTTTGTTAAATAAATTTGTACTTGTAACTTTTTTTCTCTTAAGAGGGACAAATTTGAAAATCCACTTTAATTAAAGAAGTAATTTTATACTCATTTTCTTTTCTTTTGCATCTCGAGCAATTAATTGAATGGTTCTGAACTCCGAAGTGTATTTTTTATAGATGTCATTTCTGATCTTTTCTAATAAAATGGGGTATTTAATTTTTCTTTGAGCTATTCAGTTTCACGAAATATTTTTGAAAGCTGTAATTATCTTTAGTACAGTCATTTTAATTAATCGATTTTACAAGTCTTGTCTTCTACCATTATTGTTACTAGTTAATTAATCTGACTACGATGTTTATTTTTTTAAATATATTTTATGATGAAATTTTGAAAGTCTTCTAAAAAGTATCTTCAAATGACTATTTTAAAACTTTCAAAAACGAAATTAATATAGAAATGTTTTTTATTAACATTTTTTTTTCAAATATTGGACAATTAGAAAGAAATTATTATGAAAAATATCAGATATAATTTATTCATTGCTAAGTTTGATAAACAAGAATTTTATGTTTCATACATTACTTTCTATTTGATTCCTCAAACATATTTTGAAGCTTTTTCTAAAATATAACTCGTATATATTTCCCGAGAAAAATAGTTTTATGTAGTGACAATCTTAAATCTATCATCCTAGATATATACTTGATAGTTATGCTCTGATGGGTAGCATTAGATAGCCGCTTTACATTCTTACTCAGAATTAAATAAAAACTGATTACGCATATCTGAATGAAAACTGAAATAAATCATTGTAATATGTGAAATAATTTTTATCAATTCTTTTTATCACAGATAAATTTATTCATAATTATTCATCTTACATAAACCAAGATTTAAAATGTGCGAATGTATTTATGATGAATGAATGTTATTAATTATGTGTTTTTTATTTGTCAATTTATGTAATTTTATGTACAATTTATGTTATTTTCTTCTTCTCTTAAATCCCATTACATTTTTTAATTAATTTTGCCCAAAGGACAACTTTTCGTATTTGCTTTAATATTTTAGGACTCGTCAATATTATGTTTAATTATTAAATTAAATTTATTTAATTAAATAATTATTAAATTAAATTATTATTTTATTAATAAATTAAAAAAAATCATACTTAAAATTAAAATAATTGTTTTAAATGATTGAGATTTTTTTAAATGCGTCAATTCACTATCAATATTTTTGTTCTTTCATACTATGTAAGCATTTCTAAGTACAATTTTATTAAAATCATACAGTGATTTTTTCAAATAACTAAATCTGATAACTCCGGTTTTTTTAACTGTTTTTCAATATGTTACACGATTTACACAAGATATTTTGCCCCATATGTCGACAAAGAAACATAGCTTCCAGTAGATTTCATGTTTCACAGTTTTCAAACATTGCAACTGATAAAAGATATCAATTAATTTCGTAATTTGCCAATAATACAATAGATGATTCTACCTGTTCATTTAATTATACTTTTTGAATTTCATTAGTCGTGTGTCCTTTTTTTATGTTGACGTATATTATACAATGCATCCATTGCTTTCAAAAAATGTTTGACATCATTTCTATGATGTGCACTATAATGCTGTTCCCACTTTACCAGTATTCCTTCAAAAATCATAAAAAAAACCTCAAAGCTTTCATGTTTTCAAACTGCTCTTTTTGGTTTGAAGATTACTCTAACCTCAAAGGAAATAACAGGGAAATAATAATGGAAATAAGGAAAAGGAAATAATAGTGTACCACTTCATATTATATTACTCTCTCCTAAACATAACTATAAGTATAAAAAGGAATTCCGAAGCAATGAAATAATGTATAAATAGAGGGCATGCGAATTCATATTTATTGTTTGAAAATGTTATACAATAACTTTAAAATACAACTCTTTCAATATGCACTTCTAGTTCCAAGATTTTCAGTTTTCATTTATTATTTATTTTATATTTGCTTTTACGAATAATAAAACCAAAACTAGATATTTTTTTGTATAATTTAATGTCTGGAACAATAAGAAAAGAATTAAAACACCATTTCAAGAATATTCAACAAGTTCTTGTTAAAACATGGAATGAAGAAATTATTTAAAAATAAATAATTGGTATTTTTCTATGAATAAACATACAAACGCATATTTACAACTTTTATGAAATTTTAAAAACAATATAGGATAATTGAAATCCTTGAATTTTCACAATTCTTAAGATTCATTTTTATTCTCATCAATAAGCAGTTATTTTCTAAATGCAGATTTTTCCAAAAAAAAATAATAATAAAACTTCAATATAGCAAAGTAAAACGGTATGAAAAGTTGAATTTTAAGAAAACGCTGCTTTAAAATTGACAGGAATATTTTTTTTTCAGACTGCATAAGAATTTTTAAATTCATTTCTCTCAAATAATGCTTTCATGTCATAAACATGTGGTATTTTTATGTAAATGCTCAGTATAAGTTAGAATGCAACTGCGAAACATTCATAAACATGCTTCGAAAATGTAATAATGAATAATGCATTAAGGACGCTCTATTCTCGAAAGTGGTTATATATCAATATTCAAACTATTAACTTATTTGACAAATGAAAAGATGCAGATTTCGATTCATAAAATTAACCATGCTAATTTTTCTTGCTAGTTAGATATAGATTTATTGAAAGTTAACTCATAAATGAAATATTTTTCGATCTTTACGATTAAAATGAATATTTATATGTCATTTTTAATTGTTTTAACGCATAAAATGACTTTTCAGCATTATAAAAATTTGATTAATATGCGCCATTATTTTCACTCTTTTTATGATTTTTCCTTCCATTATATTTGATATTTTATACACAGATCGTTTCGGTGATCGGCAATTATATTTTTCAGAATTTTATCCTTTGATTTATTATGAATACCAAAATAATAAACAACATAAAATTCCATTATAAAATATTTGAAAAAAATATTAAAATAATGTCAAGAGAATTAAGTCAACGAGTTTTCATTATTAAATAATTGAATAATATTTTGAGAGTATTCCTGCTTGTGATATGAAGTATAATCTTTTAAAAGGACGATTCATTTTATTACATTGGCTTACTTGGTGTTTATTAACCGCTTATCTGTTTTGCCCGAATGCCACACGCGCATCGATTTGTCGAATTTGATAGTTGTAAGCAAGAAGTAAACCATCATACCGATTATAATTCAATAATAAAATTACTTTGAATACAGAGATAAGTCAAGTGTTCAAAATATTTCCATTTTAATCAAAACAAGAAGATATTTCCAAAATAGAAGGTGTCATCGGATTAGATAGTGAAAAAGAAATAAACAGTTAAGTATTTAATAATCAATGAAATTTAAAATAACCATAGCACTCCACGTTATTTGTTTCTCAATGCAATGCATGTAAAATCAAAAGAAGCTTTATATAGTCTTTATAAAACATTTGGAAGAAAGGACAAGAAATAATACACCTGTAAGAAATAAATAAAAAGTTAAGGATATTCTATGAAAATCGCAAGAGATTAGCGAAATTTCTTGGATTTATTTTCTTGCTGTCTTAGAATTGAAACAATATAATATGCCAGCTACTATGTAGACATATAGATATTTTAATTCAGTTTCAGCTGATTTTACAAATAAATTGAAAATGTTTTTACGATATTTATGGGATAGGATTTAAGATTTTATACTTTAAAAAATTCAATAATTAAATGATCTTATGAAACATTCTGTAAAAATTGAATCTAACAAAAATGGCATCGAGTGCTTCGAAGTTTTAGCATATATAATTTATATTTTAGCGTTCCAATACTTGCTGCTTTATTTTTATATTAATCGCAATGTATACTTATTAATAATATTGATACTTAAATATAATACAATCACAAATGTTATTTTTAAGGATAAATTAAATATAATTAAATAAATTTAAATTATATTTAAAATATTATTTTATAAAAATTTTATTTTAAATATTTTTATTATAAAATAACTATAAATTGGAGTTCAAACTATGATAGAATGCACATATTTATTAATTTTATGGTACAAATGATGTAAGTAATATTTGCTACTACTTTCTTAGACTCTTACTAATTCTAAGGTAAAACATTTTTTATTTTCTTTTTCCCTTTAACAAATTGGACATTAAATATAAATAAACTACAAAATATAAAATTCGATATCATTAAAACACACACAAAAATATCTTCCGTAAATAAAAAGTCATTTCTTTTTTAAGAAAAGGTTTTCACATCAATCTCTCCATCCAAAGTACAACAAGTAAAGCCTATTCAAAGATTTATATATTTTTTCTAAGAAAGAAGACTCCAAACTCCAAAAAATAGGACAAAATTTAATATTCTAATGATTCAGGTGGCTAGAGAGTTTCAATTTGTTTCTGTTATTTCTATTGAATTTTTTATTAGCTCTATACATGTATTGCATTAAAAAAACCTCTTTTTATCCATCCAATTTCTTGTAAGAACCGGAGGGTATGGGAAATGAAGTATTCCTATTTGTGCAACGCTTTCAATTTTATGAAGACAACTTTTACAAATGAACCTCCAACTGTCTTTGAATACAAAATCCAACTTGCCGAGTTATTTCGATAAGTACCATCTTTTCTGTGAATAATAAATGAGTTTCCTTATTTCGTTTTTTTTTCCAAGGAAACGCTTTTATTCCTTTTCGAATTGTGAAAAAATGTGGTTGGCTTTTTTCTTCTTTTTTTCTTTTACTTCTTTTGAGGGTCTCTATATCTTTGGTTTTGACGGTTACTTAACTTCAATACATTTATACTTCTTCTATTTCTATATGTATATGATCTCTGGTTTTTCTGGGTAATTTTTGAAAATTTCAACCTCAATTCAAATCGCTGATGCGAGGCGCGTTATCCGGTTGATTTATGAGAAGCAAGAAACATAAGAGTGCACATCTGTCAATGGGAGTTATAATCTGACATAAATATTCTGGAACAGCTAGACAGGACTTTTCTTTATATTCGTTGCCTAGGAAATACCATCATTTATTTCGTAATAAATGAGATCATTTAAAAGAAAGGACCAGAAAAAATATGTTGTTAATATTTTCGTGTCTATATAGTATAGCCGAGGAAAATGAATTATTAGTTGTTTTAAAAATATATATAAAAAACAATCGATGAATAAATTTCATAAAATATTAATACATTTCCCATATACACAAATGTATAAAGAACGTATAAAGAGATAAAAATTTGACCAAGCAAATTTAATAGCAAAGTGTAAAATAATACGATAAATTTAATAAATTAAGTTTAAATAAGAAATCCAGCCATGTATGTTTTGTAATATTTTTGCGAGATTTCTATTCTAAGTGCAACATTTCTGTTATTGCGCATGTTTTATGTTAATATTTTTGGAAATGTTTTAAGAGTGAAATATGAATTTTTATTCGATTGCATGAAATAGTTGATGAAAATTATATAAAGCAATTGCAATATTTGAAGAAATTTTCCGATATTTTCGTATTAAATCTTAACACATTCACAAAAGAAATAAATAGTACTTGAATGATATAGTAGATCAGTAAATTTCAATAGAATGTCATAAAAGACAGTAGATTCACCAAAATTGTATCTATTAGGAAAGGAAACAATTATTTAACAAGTTAAGGAACCAATTACTTTTTTATCTTACGTTCAGTGAAACAAGCTTTAAATTATTAAAAAAAATGCTTTTAATTTTAAATAAAAGAAATTTAAAAAGTTATTTCGAAATTAATCTTTCTTCCTAAGGGTATTTTATAAAATCAAAAATAAATTTTATACACTAATTTTCTACTAAGTACTAAATAAAAAAAGAGAAAATTTGGAAGACTTGCTGTTATCCATTTCTAATAAAATTAATTAAATAAAATAAGAAATGATCATTTGAAAAAGCTGCATCGCCTAGTAAAATTTTATTCGTAAGTACTGGCAACTCCGACATTAGTTCTGCAGAAGCTTATTATCGTTTCATTTTCCCAATCTGTCGCCAAAATTGTTCATTTGAAATTAGAAATTCTGAAATAGAATAATATTTTACAAAATTTATCAGATTTCATTGCTCTACTATCTGGTTTTGAGTACATATTTTTTTTTCATAGTTTAGATTTAATTTTTTAATTGTAAAATAATTAATAAAATACTTGAATTTTCTAATAGCAAAATAATTAGTAAAATGTTTGATAATGGAAAATAGCTCAAATATCTTAATAATTTTTCACTATCTTAATTTTCAAAAAAATATCTTTACAACTACATTTATTACGATTTTATGGTATAAATATATTTTCTGTGTTTAATCAATTTTGAAAAAAAAAATTCAATCCCATTTTCTAAAATTAAACTTAAGAATTCTTTAGGAATACAAAACGAATCGTGGGATACAATAAAAAAGTGTATTTCATTAACATTCTGAAAGAACACCAAGATTTACAATTCTAAAAGAATACACAAATCTAATATAAAAAAATGAATATTTTTTTATCCGTATTTTATATACTGCCGTACCATCCATCCGATTTCAATAAAACATTGCCAGATTATTGATTGATTGCACTTAATATTATTTTTTCGGCGACAGCAACGCGCCGGGTACTAGGAAATTAGAAATATTAGGTTGTTCGGAAAATAATTTCGTTTTTTCCCGACAAAGGATTTAATTGCATTTTTCGCACCCAATTTCATACTTAAACCGCAAAATCATATAATGTTTTAAGAGCTGATATAGCAAGGCTTGAGTGTGAAAAAGTGCAGCTGATTCTTCGCAGTAGTTTTTGGATGGTGCCCTTTTAAATATGGAGAGCAATAAACAGCATTTTCGTCATTTTTTTCTTTTTTGCTATATAAAAGGTAAAAATGCTGTCAAGCCAGAAACAAATTAGCCAATATGTGTGGAGAAGATGTGTTAACAGTACATCAGTACCAGAACTGATTTGCAAAATTTTTCCTTCAAATGAGGAGGCCAAAAACCACCTCGATCAGTTTTTTTTTTACAGCAAAGACCAAAACTTTTATGAGCGAGTAATCATGTTACTACCAAAAATATGGCAAAAGGTATTAGACCAGAATGGCAATTTTATAATTTAATAAATAATTTATTCATTAAACGAAAATTTCTTTTCATTTTGACAAAAAAATACGAAATGACTTTCCGAACAACCCAATATATATTCTCAAATTGAATTGGAATACAGTGTTTTTAATTATATTTAATCATGTAAGCATGTCAAAATGCGATCATTAATCACCATGCATGCGTAATAAAAAATTCATCCTTTTTTATGCATAGAAAATGGAAACAATATTTTCTATCAAACAAAAGAATACGAGTCTGATTTCAAACATGTGAGGAAAAGCAGAAGCAAAATAAATTGTTGGAAACCTTCTTTCTGATGATACATTCTCTCTGTCACCATTTTTCATCCTTTGTCATTTTTAACGTAAAAGCTGAAGGGTGTACAATAAGCCAAACCACAAAGAGGACCTAGAAATCCAACCCTCCTGCAGCAACGGACGTTTTTTTTTTTTAAGCAATGTGAGAGCCGCTGTAAAATATGGATAGCACTTTCTCTGGGTATCTCTATCTATTTTTCTTGTTTCCTCTCGCACCTATAGAGCCGATACTTCTGTTGCCCTTATTTCTATTTCTGCCTTTTTCTGGCGAGGCACAGAAAGAAAGAAAAGAATTCTTGGTGTTTTTATTGCTATGTCAAACCTATATTATTCTATTTTTTTATGTTTTATTTCTAGAAGTTTCTTGAACTAAAGTTGGTGAAAAAATAGTAATAGATGAGGAGACGTTTTATGTGTCACAAGAAAACTTCCGTTCAAAAGTTGGCAAGAATCATGCTTAAATACAATAAAAAGTATGAATATAGCATTATTTCAAAAATTGAGGTCCCCAAAGAAGGCTTATTTTATTATCTACTAGCTGGTACCCGGCGCGTTGCTGCTACCTAGAAAAATGATGTTAAGTGCAATCAATCAATAATTTGGCAATGTTTTATCGAAATTGGATGAACGGTAGAACAGTATATAATATATGAACAGACAAATATTCATTTTTATATATTAGATTTATGTATTCCCTAAGAATTGTAATAATTTGTGTTCTTCTAGAACGCTAATGAAAGGAATTATTTATAGTATCTCGTGATTCATAAAATTTTTTTTCAGAATTTTCAAATCTAAAAAGCTAAAATTTAATTAAAATTAAAAAACCCAAGGTTTCGTCCCCCAAACTATTTCTCCCATAATGTGTAATAAAGTTGTTACCTCTGCAGAATAGATTGACAAAAATAAAATCATAGTTTCCCGATTTTCGGCCAACTTTCTTGGGTACTCAGAGATATCAGAATTGCCTTTGATATGTTTGATGTGAGTACTTTCAAAATTCTGGTTATAAATGTTTTTATACTAATCCAGAAATATTGTGCATTATGTATGCCAAGTGAGAACTATTTTGCTCAAAAAAATTCAAAAATTATCCCTTAAAATCTAACTTGAATTGTAGAAGAGTGAAAATGACTCATTGTGTCATTCTACATGAAACTCATGAATGCCATTTAAATGTTCAACTGTCATCGTTTTTCTTATAAAGCATTTTTCTTTCTTATCCTTCATCCACCTTAATAACCCAATTCATGTACTCTACTGGCTGATTACTTAGAAAGTTCAGCTACTTTTGACGGCTTGTGAAAAGTTTTCTTTTTATATATCAAATCTTTGTGTATCAAAAACTTTTTTGAATTTCTGTGTAAGAGTATATGCTAATATTGCTTCATTTTTAATGTTATTCATTTGTTTCTGAACATTAAACATTTCATAATTTAACTTCGCCTAATTTCAATAACTTATAAGGGATTTTTTAATAAATATTTTTATCAATACACTGCATGGATTTAAAATTAGCAAAACATTATTAGTGATAAACCGTTTTCAAGCCTGTTTAGCTATACTAATATTAGCAAATTTTCTTTTTAATTCTATACCATAATAACTAACAATATTAACAGTAAATGCATAACATTATCTGATGAATAAATATTTGGGCTGCAATATCATAAATTCACAATGTCATATCGTTTAAGAACCCTACTAACTAAATATTCACAATCTGAAAAATATCCTATATGTCATTTTTTTCTTTTTCACTACAGTCTCTCTCAATTACAGACTTTATTTCTCCTTGAATAAATGGTATTAACAACTATAGAAATGAGTTAGATATATATATTTTAGAAATATCACTACTGATGATTATATAGTAATTGATAACATTTTGAATTTTAAAGTTCTAAAGGGTCTAAGAAATCTTGTTTCTAGTTATTATTTCAAAGGAAATTCACTGTAAATCTTGTAGAGTCTGAATTGATTTTTGTTTATTTATTAATCTCTGAGATTATTATAGTTTAATAAATTTACAGTTGTTTAATCATTATTTCTTTTAAAATGCCTTATTTCATCATTAAACTATACGTAAAATATGAGTTATCCAAGAATATTATGATTTTAAGAGAAACTAGACCATTGATACAAATATATTTCATTCAAAAAAGAAGAAAAAATCTTAAATTTTCAAATGTATATTAGGAATTCAGATTTTATATTTCATTGCTCAGATGTGATAATTTTATATATTTCAAATTTATAACTAAAATGTCTGCTTAGATATTGTAGAATTTTATATTTGACAATGTATTTATTTATTAATGTTTCCTACTCATAAAAAATTTATTTATTCTGTTAAACTATGTTTTTCATAAAATATGAAATATCCACATGAGTTTTTAAAAATTCTAATAAATGTTAAATCATTTAAATTTTTATACATTTCTTCATCATATTGCAACAAAACCTAACTAAATATGTTTTAAACTTGCATGAATTAATGTTTTACTTAATTATTTCAGAAAATATAATATTTCGCAAGTACTTTGTAGAAACAACACCAAATTACTTTTTAATAATTTTTAATAATTTTATATCTTTTAAAATTTCCTTAGATTTATTCATTATATTGTAACAGAACACACTAACTAAATATGTTATAAATATGCATGAACTAATGTTTTTTCTGAATTATTTCAGCAAATATAATAATTCGCAATTACTTTGTAGAAACAATACCATAAATTATACCATGTTACTTTTTAATAATTCTTATGAATTTTAAATTGTTTAACTTTTTAGATTTATTCATTATAGTGTAGCAAAACACCTTACCTAAATATGATTTAAACATGCTTAAACTAATATTTTGCTTAATTATTTCAGAAAATATAATAATTCTCAAGTACTTTGTAGAAACAATACATATCTACCGAAAATAATGTAAAACAGTTATATAAAAGGAATAGGCATAATCATGTCCAGGAAATTTGAGCTAAAATTGAACCTTCTTTTCTACCTGTAGCTCCGGAAGACAAACCTTTAAAATCTACCATAGAATGCGCCTGAAAGATCGATGAATGAATTTTTAAATCCCCTTTTGATGGTAAAAAAAAACATCTAGTGACCGAGTATGGGCATCTAAAATTAATGTCATCTTCGCGTCATTGCCGACATATCATCACCAGATGTGCTTAATGATATACGAAAGACATATTTACAATCGCTTGATTGCACATTTCACCCCTCACAGCCTGTGCCATTTTTGCGGTAGCGGTTGCAAAAATGGCCATTAATACATATTGCTAACGATCCACCGCACAAAGATAGCCGTGTATCACTTTTTTATATCTTAACGGATTAAAGGAAAAATAAGGAAACTTTTAATGTATCATCAAACTGTTCCTCGTATCTCATGTTATAAAGCAGTTTTTATTTTTATTTTTAAAGGCTGTTTCTGGAATGATTACCTATGAAATTTCTAAAACGATATTTGATTATTTCATTTTTAGAAATAAATTTGTAGTTTCAAATTGAAAAAATTTTGCATTTGTTTGCACATAGTTTTTTTTATTTAAAGAACGTCTTTCTTTTGCGTTGTATGATGATTAAACTCAATTAGAAAATAAACCATTTACATTATATGTTAAAAAAATAATGATTGTTAAAAATGAACAATTCGTTTATACTTTGTCTGTAGTTCTATATCAGAAAATCATTTGATCCTTCTGGTCAAAAAATGATTGTTACAAATGTCGGTAACAATAATGTTTGGTATGCATCCTTATTATCATTTAACAATAATTTATACATGCATACTTCCGGAATAAAAGTAAGAAAGCTACTTATCAAGATTGTTTTTATCTTTAGTTCTCGTAATAGATTTTAGATATGAATCATGATATTTACGCAATAATAATTAGTTAATATACGTTTCATTAAACTTTTAACAAAATCACGAATATATTTTTAATCTATTACGGAAGGATCTGATGGTCTAGAACAGGTTTAATCTAAATGTACTATAAATGATTAAACTAATATCCTCTTTATTCTTACAATAAACTTGCTTTTCAATTGGTACAATTTAAATGAACAAAATTATTAATGTTACTTTTCACCACACTACAAAGTAAAGTTTTGCTTGGGCATTGGATACATGTAGCCAGATTTCAAGGATGCCTGAACTTCATTTACTTACCATTACCAAGAATATACATTTTTTTTCTGATTTTCTAATTGTTTGAAGAGAAAAGTGTAGACTGAGTGCTATCTGAAAAAAAGGGATTACAAAAACAATGTATTAACGATTATTATTATTTTAAACCATTATTATTTTTCTACAATGCATATTTTCCTTATTCGATCGATATATGGATATGAGAAAATGTATTGTCAAGTTTGAACATAATAAATGCTAGCATGAAACTGCTAAAAATTTTAGCCGTTTAATAAGATATTAGATACAAAGATTGTTTATATTGAAATTTCTTAACTATTATATTACATAGAATATAATTTTTAGAATATTATGAATGAAAATTATAAGTATCACAATTTAGCATTTATAATATCCACTTATATTTTGCAATTTCGCTGTCGAAATCATGTTAAAATTTGGATTTCTCTCCTGAAATATTACTTTACAAACAAAACAATTTTACAGTTTGCTTGACTCATTATTTTGAAGATTTCGTGACGTTCTTAAAATTTGATTTCTAAATGGGGAATTCTGTCTTTCGTTTGTTACTCTTCTTGAGAAGAAAAAAAACCTTTCAATTCTGAAATAGTATGGAAGTTTTGGCAACATATATTTAAAACTGCTGGCTCATCTGTAATTCCTGTCATCTGAACACGGCACTGGTTAGAATATTTAATTCAGGAATCATTTCGCTTTGCTTTAAACAATGAATATAACTAAATAAATCTTGTTTAAAGTTTATAGCATTTCGAATTTAAAATTTGCATTTCAGCTACTGTAGATTTTATTTGAATTGCACTGGCTAGAAATCAGTAACTAAAATTTTTCAAAATACAAAAGGGAAGCTAAATATTTTTGACAGTTTTAATTTAACAGATGGAAATGCGGAATCAAGAAAAGAAGTAGAATAAAAACCGGGGCAAATGTGAAAGACGTAACTATTTTTCCCTTGACAATCAAAGATAAATGGACTTTCCAAAGACTATTAATATCGCACGTACAGATCTCAAGATAGCAATTCTTTCTAAAACTCTCAGCTATCTCGAATGTTAGCGTATGTATGTTAGCATAAATGTGAGCAAACTTTCGACGAATGCTGCTTAAAAAATAATGAATGGAAATCTGCAAAGGCGTTTCTGTCACTCGATATTTCAACTTGAAAAATATCATTTTTTAATGTTTTTTCCTCCTGATTGTTAATCCTGATTGATGAATCGAAAGAGCGCTTTAATTTCTCTTTCGAACAAAATTCCTTTTCATAATATAAATGTCATTTTATATGCATATTTTTTTCCTTTGCTCTCTAAATTGTTTATTCATTTAATATTAGAAAAATAAAAGATTCGTGTTTTAATTAATGCAAACAAGTTAAAGCTAAATGTTAATAATTTAAATTAAGATTTATGGAAGTTAAATGTTAATAATTTAAATTAAGTTAGATGGAAGTTAAATGTTAATAATTTAATGCAAATAATTTATTTGTAAAGGTAATCCTACGTTCTTTTATATATATTTTTTGTTATATTACTGGAATATTAAGAAAAGTCATTTCTGTAAATGCTAACAACATTTACTTTATTTAAAAAAAATCTTCACATATATTTTTTGGGAAATTACTGAAACTGAATGAGCCTTTTCAGAGATATTGATGCACATTAAGTAAATTAATCGTTTTGCTTAGTTCTTTTCATAAAAGGGATGAGCTTTTGGATATCTCAAAGCTGGATAATCCTTGATTAAACCTTGATTTCAAACCAATATATAAAAACAATTAAATTAAAGAGCTTCAGAAATAATTACATTACATTTGCAAAAAAATTAAATTTGTTGAGCAAAATTATATGATTATACAAGTTCTGCAATTTACATTTAAAATGCACATTGGTTATCGATTAAATAATTTTGTAATTTTTTTAAATCTAAAATTCCTATTTATTTTTAATTTAAATATGTTATTGAAGAAGAAAAGCCAATTTTATTATAATTTCTTCAAGTTATGATAATTTTAGAGCAGTTTTATAAACTTACATACCATATCAAGGCAAATATAAAAAAATAAAAATATTTAAATGAACAAAAGATTTTTTCTTTGCTTTACGCAAATTTTTCATCTGATAAAAGTATGTTTCTATGATTATTTAACAAACTATTAAATTTTTATTTCGTATTTAAAGGTCTATAGACATGTTACTTTTTATATGCAGCATGTACATTTCATGTCATTTTAATTTTAGATTTAAAATTAACATTTATGCATTTCCAAATTGTAATTTACACATATCAATTAGTCCAATTGTAGAACGGAGGTTAATTTTCTTTAAATATCTATAATCATCACATTCCTGACACTCTTATCTAAAAATATTAAGTTTTGAATTTTTTTTAGTGTTATTGAAAGAGAGAACGTATTTATGAATGAGTACTTTTCTTTACTTTCATATTTTAGCGCTTTTGGTATTGATAATTAGTGTCTATTCGCAATCATATTATAAAGAAATTACATATATTGCCGGCGTCCTGTATTAGGGGTAGAGTGTCTTCCCACTGTTCTGGGCTTCCGGGTCTGGGCATGGTTGTTATTCTGTGTTCTCTCTGTGAGTAGTTTGAATCTGACCACCTGTAAAAAGGGGTTGTGCATGCAAATGTCAAAGCATGAAGTAGCTAAGTCGTACTCTTGGCACTAGTTGACGCTACTGAAGACGAAGAACGCTAATTTAGTCTTTAAATAGCTGACAACAATCAGCGGGCTTGTCAATAACAAGTGCCACTGTAAAGAATTACAACATTTTATATACATTTTATTACGACATAAATTCCAATGCTAAGTTACACGTTTTTTCATACAATTTACCTTGCTTGAATTTGGAAAAATAATTAAAAGAGGTAATGCTGGTATAAAGTTTTGAACTCAGCTAATATAATTAGACTCTACTAGATACTTTTCATACAGGAAAAAAAGATTCTTAAAGAAAAATAAAGAGGCCGGGTCATATGTCATATTCAGAAGTTTTAAGCTAGTCCAGAAAATTCAAACAAACCATGAGTCATATCACACTAGTGAAACAATGTATTTATAATAAAATAAAAGGCATTCAACCCTCATGAAAGATATTGGACAAATGAGATGCATCACTACGCCTATAACCGTCACTATCCTGAGTAGCGATATCAATACCACAAGAGTCTGACTAAGGGCATATTTCTGTTTCGTGATAATGAGGCACCATTACAACACAATAACTCCAAATAACATCACAACAAAAAATGTGAAAGTTTGCCTGAAAATCTCTATTGTCACTTAAATTAGCACCTTCGACTTTTCACCCAGTTTTTAGCAAAAATAGTCTCAATACTAAGGATAATTTAATATTGCCCAGATACAACTGTTTTTTATATTGTAGTTATCATCCATTGGAAAGTTTTTTCGTGACGTTCAGTTGCCATTGTCGGATACCTTATGTTTATGCCAATGCATATGTATACACATAAAAAGGCTTGCATCTATATTTGCAGAAAATACTGGTTAAAAGCCTGTATTTTTGACAAATAAGTGTCTAAAAGTTCATGTAAAGAGAAGAATATGTTGAATGAATGATTCTAAAATCCATGTTTTCCCAGCTACAAGAATATTGCTACTCATCGTTGATGGCTCAGCTGAAAATTTTTCTATTATAATTTCTACATCATGGTTGCTTACCGCTGTCAAAGACAATATGCCACTTCTCGATGACCTTACAAATTCTCCATTCCGACAAATCATTGTCCTAAATTCAATATTCCATTGAATGACAAAATGCTTTTTCTAGTTTTCAAAAGTAGTTGCGGATTTAATATTCTTGTAGAAATTTTTAAACAATTAATAAATTAATGAATGAATTACTAATCCATTTGATATCAGTCGCTTTACTGTGGACTTTATTTGCATAAAAGTTATCATTATGACCTGCAAGCGAATTCTTTTGGAATCATATTTTTATTAGAAGAATAAAGAGTAAAACACCCTGCTCATTATAGTCAAACAAACTGATAATTTTAGCATTAATTCAGCTATCCGAAGTAATGCTAAGAATAATTTAAAATTAGAAGTTTTATGAAAATTTCTGCACTTTTATCGCACATTTTATCGAAAATGAATACATATCTATTTTGCATGTCTTTCGGGAGAAACAAGAAGATACCAATACATTTTTAAAAATTTTATCAAAGCAATTTTTTTAATAATTAATTATCTACAATATCAAGAGATATTGAAGGTTAAAGTAAGGGACAGGTAAACATTTTAAAAATGTTGAGGGATATGATTTGTTTTAATAGAAATCGCTCAAAAGCATCAGTTTTTTTCCCCTCAAATAAAAAAAAAACTTATAACAAAATATTTTTAAAAAATCCTCCTGAAAATGAAAAATTCGAAATTTTTCCCTTAAATGCCTGTCTAAAGTTCATTCTTTAAGGAAACAAATATTCATTTTAAATTATAATTAATATTAGAAGAAGAATTTTATTCATAAAGAACTAATAAAAATATTATAACTGCGTATGTAGGGGTAAAAAAAACTTTATTATTTCAATTTTACTTACAATAAGACTCATATTAAACCTAAGGGAACATAATTTTATCATTTTTTTTTAATTTGTCAAACATATTTCATCGAGAATGCAGGCTTTTTAAATGAAGAATTAAAAGAAAATGCAATACAGTTGTGTTTTTATTTCATCTTATAAAGCGATAATTGCATTTAGGTGATTATCTTTATTTAAAAAAAACATTTGATTATTAACTGCTTTTATCTTGGATTAATAAAAATAGACATTATAACTTATTTATAATACTTTCCTTTACGAAACTATTGTCTCTAAATGATGATATTTTAGTATTGGGATCATACAACATGATTTATAACTTAAATTTAATTCATGTGACAATTTATAATGCAAGATTGCGTCTGTAAATAATGATTGTTTAAACCTCTCATTTTTTTATCGTGAAAACATTTAAAGAGTTTCAGTCTTTTATTATGCTAAAAAATCTGCAAATGTGGGGGTAAATGAAGTCTGATAAAAGTATTGTATTTCCTAAAAACATAATATTAACAATATTTGAAATTTTATTATAAACTCCATTCTTATCTAAATCATAAATAATTAAAACTTCTTAAAGTTTAGTTTCCATTCATATTATATTAGGGTAAATACTCATATATAATAAGTAATATACCTGCAATTAATCTTTCTGACAATTTAAACCAATTAAAGTTTTATGTTCTATTACTTAGGCTTAGAATTTTAGCATTTTGCATTGCAGTATTTTAACCTTCAAAGGTGTTATCTTCATTGTGTTTTATTTTGATTGATTTATTCGATTATATATTATAGAAGTTGATACCACCATAACATTGAAATTAAAACACTAATTTGAACCATCATATATAAGAAATTAAAGTAATGAAGAATTTGAGAGAGTGGAATACAAAATACACTGTTATGGAAATAAAAACTGTAATCTACTTTATTTAAAATCAAAACTTAATTTTACATCTTTATATGAATCATATGAGTATTTCTTACAGGGAACTTTTCTTTATAGCCTTTCAAAAGGCTGCTTATTTATGAACTTATTCTCCGATTTTACTTTTAGAATCCCCTGGAAAAAGAACACGAGACAAAATAATAGCATTCTGGCATGGCAATAAAAATGCAGTAGTTTCTTTTTCGCTTTCTTGATTCTGGTATAAAAGGAGGAACAGAAAATAGGGTAAAAACAAAAGTTGGCTCTATAATCTGAAAGGAAAATAAGAAAAATGGGTGGAAATGCCAAGGAAAGTGGTACCCATATTTTACAGTAACTCTCACACTTTTTTAAATTAAAGGGGAAAAAATGCGATTGTCTGAGAAATGTTGGACATTTAAGCCCTATTGTGGTTTCGCTTATTGCATGGCCACCATAAAAAAACTACAATTGTGAAAGGGTGCATAGAGAAATGCATCTTAAGAAAATGGTTACCAAATGTTTATTTTATTTTTACTCTTAGAGATTTGTATGTTTCAAATAAGCCCAATTTGGTTTTGTTTTACTAAAAGTATTGTTTGTGTTTCTTCAGATTGTAAAAGTATGATCTCATATTCTTACTAGACTGCAAGTAATGACTGCGTTTGAATGTCTTTATATAAAAAAACAAAAATAAATTCAGTTTAACATTATATAATGTGTAAGAGTAAAATTTTCATTTTGCAAAGATTTTCAAAGTTGTATTTCAAATAATTTGAGAAGTAAAAATTTTGTGGTTTAGAAGAAGCTTTCAAATTTCTCAAAATAATAACATGGTATCGTTGCTACTTTAAAAATAACTGCTATTATTAATTAATATTAAAATACATCACATGATGCAAATAGCCTAATAAATCCTACACCAAAACAATACAAGTTTCTCATGTTGCTCATACAGAAAATAATATAATGTTTGTTGGTTGTAAGTTTTTGTGAGCTGTGGAACTTAATGGAGTACCTTACATGATTCAAAAAGAAAATTCGGAAAACAGGCTCTCTACTTCAAATGAACCGAGAAACATAAATTTTGAGGGATATAAGAAGTTATTAAATTTCTCAAAAGCATAACATGCTGCCTTTGCTTCTTTAAAAGTAACCATTATTTTATATGAGTATTAAAATTCATCACATGATGCAAATTTTCAAGGAAATTATACTCCAAAACAATACAAGTTTCACATGTTGTTCATAGAGAAAATAATGTAATACGTTTTCGTTAGTTGTAAGTTTTTGTGAGCTGTGAAACTTAATGGAGTGCACTTTATTACCTTACATGATTTACAAAGTAAATTCTGAAAACTGGCTCTCTATTTCAAGTAGAATTTCTCCGATTTATTTACAACATTAAAATTTCTCAAAATAATAATAACCTGGTGCCTTTGCTACATTCAAAATAACTGTTATTATTAATCAATATTAAAATTCATCACATGATGAAAATGTTCAAAGAAAATAATTGCAAAACAATACAAGTTTCATGCGTTATTCATACAGAAAACAATATAATCTTTTTTTGCTTGTTGTAAGTTTTTGTGAGTTGTGACACCTAATGGAGTGTACTTTCTTACCTTACTTGATTTAGAAAGTAAATTCTAAAAAAACTGGCTCTTGCTTTTACAACACCATATTTTATTATAAAAGTTATTTCTGCTGGTTAGAGGTAGTATAAAATCTTTGAGATCTTGATGTTTTATTCTAGTCAGATACGGAAATAGATTTATGGACATCACTTATTGATATTTTCTTAAGGTATTCAACTACGTTCGGAGAAAAATTTTAAAAAATTGGATTTAAAAAAACTATTTGAAATTATGATTTTTAGATGTATTGTCAATTATAAAACAAGATACAATAAACACAACACAATTATTTGAAAATATAATATATATTTGAGACAGAGAAAAATTAACAGTAAATTTTAGTGAAATTTTACCTAAACGATTAACACTTTACACAAAATTATCATGCAGCAATCCTATTTTTTTGTATATAAATTATAGAATAAAATAATGAACGAAATAAACCAAAATCTAAGAAAAAATTTGAGATGCTAAGAAATTATGACAGAAAATATATGAATGCATGCATTTTTTTCTTGAATTCCCAACTTAAGTTTTCTAAAAACATATCAATGAAAAAAAATTAACAATAAAATATTTTATTCTTTTTATTACCCACATTATTTGAACCACACTCTGAAATTTTTACGTAAATACCTCCATTAGGGTTGGAGATATGTTGAAGGTGGGGAATTTTTATGAATATTTAAGTTTTGAAAATATTGAAGACAAAGTCTAGCTGGAGCCTTCCTTTTCCTAGAAAAGATAAACAGTTTTGGAAAGAGGGAAGCCTGAACTACAAGAGGTAATATTAAAAAAATCACCAATGTGATAACCAGTGGTGTTTTTAACGTTGTCAGATACCTTAATTTAAATAATCTTTTCTATTTCACTTAGTTATATGCAGTACATAAGTTATATATTATTCTTTCTCTGAACACCCTCCTTAACTGATATAATCGAACCCGGTTCTTTACATCAATTCTCTAAATTTTTTCTCGTTCGATAATCAATAAAAAAATCTTACAATGAATGGGAGGTGGAAGAAAGTTTGCTGATTTCATCTGCTGTCGGAATTCGTCATAGTAGTCAAGAAAATTGAACTTGCGAGAAACATTGTACTCCCCGTTATTGATTGATTTTTTACTAAATAATCCACATTGTACTCACTATGTATTATTTAGTTTAAAATTGGGAATCAATGTACTCACTGCTATTAATTGATTTTAAACTAAATAATACACACTTTAGATAGAAAATTTATTGTAACTTAGTTTTTCATATCATTATATTGATCTAAAAAAGGACGAACTGTAAAAAAAAAAAAGGATTTGTCAGTAGAATAGTTATTCTTTGCTTTTTTTCTTTACTTTTGTCATCTAAAGGAATCGCTACTTTAAATTAACTCTAATTTTTAGAATAAAAATTATAATGAGTTCACATTAATTTTATGTTTTGAAAAACAAAAATGTCTTTATGAAAAGACTTTTATAGCTAATAACAATTAAAAGGCACATTTTATTATTAAATAAGGGCATTAAGAAGTTTTGAATCGTTTCTATATACATAGCAACCAAACATATTTTACACATTAATTTGCTTATTTTTTTTATCTTGATGAAGACGGAATAAACAGCAAAGTTTTAATTGAATTTGTGCGAAGCAAAATTGTATCATTAATTAGCACGATAATGAAACTGCAATCATAATAAAATTAGAATGACATTCCAATGACTCTATGTATTAATTTAAGCATTACTTGCTTTTGTCAGTATATAATAAAGACTTACAAAGTTAATGCTTTTCACTAAAATGATGCAAATGAAATTATATAAGATAGTTTAATTATGAAGCACTAGTAAAATACAGAAAATCTTTATTTCTTAATTTTAGTTACCTCATTTCAGCTATTTAACATAACTATATTCACTTATATTAAGTAATTATATATCTCAGTCATTTTTAATTAAATTTAGAAAAATTTAACTATTATCAGTAATTATTTTTTGTTTCGTGATTTCGTATGTTGTCTTCATTTCGTTCGAATTGTTCATAAAAGAATTAAATCAAATTATTATTTATGCATCCAAATTATTTACATTAACATATTGCTAAGTTAAAACTAAACCCTTGTCCTAAAATATCTCATTTTAATATATCAGTAACACAAACAAATACTTTAAGAGTTCATACAGTTTATTACACTCATTATTATTTTTAGTATTTGCTGAATTGGTGTGCCTTAATTTGAAAGAAAATTTTAATTAAAGATGTAATTTGAAGTTTAGTTAATTTCCCTGCTAATTTCGTGAAATTATTTTAACGACACTGGACTTTGAAATTCTTTTTTAATGTCATTTATGATATTCTTTAAGAAGAGAGGGATGTTTTTTATTATGTTGTCCTATTTCTTGAAATACTTTT
>JAPMOQ010059539.1:871888-887335 GCA_026543055.1 Argiope trifasciata | reverse complement strand
ACACACACACACACACACACACACACACACACACACACACACACACATATATATATATATATATCCCTTAAATTACTTAAATGTAAAAACTATTTTATAGTATATAATGTTATTGAACTATCTACCCTAACTCCTAAATTCAAAGAGTATGCAGCAAGTGGGTGTATGGTGTAAAGCAATCAGCAGACCTAAATATCAAACGACGACTTATTAAACACGTTGACAGGAATACGCAGACAACAAATACACGGCCGAGATGTACACACGCAATATACATCAGCACACTTAGAGCAAACAAAATCAATACGTAGCAAAGCTAGAAATAGTAATCAGAGCTATTAACAATCATAGTTCACAAAGCGGCCAGACACAATTCAGCAGGAGGAAGGAGTTTTTTGTATCTACTCTCTATGGTCTCTTCAAAGGTCTGTAATTCTCCACTGCCTCCTCATTTTATTGCTATAAAACTACCGACTCATTACTACACTATTAACTACTCAACTCTGACTCGATGTTGCTTCTGTAATAAACTGTAAGATTCGTCACACAGCACAACTTACCAATCGCTTCAGCTCCACTGAACTCCAGCTTTTTGTTGGATTAGTCCAACTAATTTTCGTTGGCTTGATATGTGACTCTAAATTTCTATATGACTCTATACAAGAGTGTCTTCGGTTTAGTGTAATTTAATTTTATAGTCTCTGGAGTAGGGCAGAAAAGGTTCTAGAATAACCAAGCATATTTCTGCTTCTACTAGCTCTATAACCAAAATTCCTTAAGAATTTAATATTATCAATTTTTGGGTCAAAGTAATCAAATTCATCACCAAGTCGCCATTACTAGGATCTCTGATTCGGTATATAAATATATTATTGCTATTAAACACCTACAGCAGCAGAAAGTGTACTGAAGATCTATACTCCAAAATCAGTTTCCACTGATTTACTCACTTGAAAATTCAGCTATTCGAAGGCGTTTAAAAGGCAGATTTTCGCAAAAAATATCATTTTTGATATATTTTTATTGGTTATACCAGTCTTTAAGACATCTGAAACTGACTTTTGTTTCTATATTAATTCGAAATCAAGATAATAATATTTCATTAATATTTCCGTAATGATCAGTAAATCGGAAGTAAACATATAACTAATCGGAAGAACCGATTTAAAGGACCAAAACCATGTTAAAAATTTGTATAAACACAAATTTAGTTTTAACTTCAGAAAATATTTTGAACAGAAAAACTCAAAAGACCAATGAGAGTTTCAATGATGTTTTATGGAAATTTGTACTTAAAGATGCCTGTGTTGTACTCTTAATACTATGATTAGGCGTGTTTATGTCTGTAATACATTTTAACTAAGATTTTATAGGATTACTGAACATTCTTAAGATTTTTGGAGTGTATCCAGGTGAAATTTCAGTTAGAGCATTTGCTGAGTTAGACAAAGACAGAGTAAATTAATCTAAGCCGCATTCAAAGCCAAATGCAAAAATTGCTAGAAAAAATTTAAAAATTAAAAAAGAAAAATTAATAAAATATAAGAAGTAAGAATGTATAACCTGTTTATGTGGTGTATTTTAATTATGCAAGCCCAGTATTTATTTTTAAACCACTCAGTATGCATTAAAGGTATTTTGTTTTAAAACTGATTTTTACTTATTGATTGCACCCTTCAAACCAAATAACTCCAAATTTAATTATTTTAGATCTTTTCATTTTTTTTTAATTTGCAGCCTATGTTTTGAATAATAATGTCATGAATTTACTCTTCAAATGTTAGTAAAATTTTTATTTATAATTCAAATTTTACGATTGTAGTTCATTCCCTTGAGAAAACTATGTACTTTATTTTAGTATAAGTTTTTCTAGGAGAAAAAGTATAGTTTTTGGTGTAGCCAATTTAAAGTTTTTAATAATTTACTTAAATTTATGCTATTCCAATTTTTTTATGAATGTTTATTTCAAATATTGAAATGATTTCCAAGATGAAGGTTCTTTCAAAAAGCATCATTTCACCACCCATTGAAACTATCTGTAGAACTATGTGTCCTTTATCATAATAGCAATGGAGAATATCAATATTGCAAAACTGTCAGTGTTATAATTTTTACACTAAAATCTCAAAATTCAGCTATCTAGAAATCCTTGAAAAAAACACCCTTTTATATTTCCAAAAAATGTATTCTGTCTTTTCTTTTCATTGTGCGAAATTCAATGCATTTAAGTTCTTAACAAGTTACCTTCAAAACTGATTTTTCAAAATATTCTCTTGCTTTCAAAAATAGAAAATTCCTTTCCTGCTTCTTTCAAAGTGACTGATGACAGATTATCAAAATAATAACACAAGCGCTTGGTCGATGACAGGTCATCATTAGATGTGCCTAATGATTAAAAAAGCAGCAATTTGCCGTCATTTGATTGCACTCTCCATTACTTACAACTTGTGTTATTTTTGTTGTTGCGGTTGAATCAGTGGTCTTTAATACATCTTTTTAACGATTCATCAGCGTATCTTATTATTATTATTTTCTTATGTTAACGAGCTCAAAGAGAGCACTGCCCATATTAAAAATATTTTCGAGTTGTTGGATATTTTTAATACAATTCCAAATCTAAAATATCTCGAAGTTTTTTTTCTTCTTTAACCCTTAACTGGAGAAATGAAAATTTAAGACTAACTGGGAAGGTGCGGTGTACGAGACCACATTTAGGACTAACTGGGAAGTTAACTCATTACACTCGAATCAAGTTTTCAAAAGAGAGTATTAAATTGAATACCAGCCAATATATCCTGCAGACATTTTGATTACTATATATACACGCTTTACAAATTTTTCAAAATATTTTATCACTGTAAAAAGTAAATGCGTTTGAAAAAACATTTTCTTCTCAAATTACATGTAAACAATGAATAAAATTTTTGAAAAAACGTATTACTTTATACATTTTTAGTCATATTTAGTTTTCCAGTATGGAAAGGTTTATAGAAAACAATATAATGTAAAATTCAACAATTATATGAGGAACAAAAAAAATGGCAACGATTAAAATCAGCCCCTTTTTTATTGGCACGATTTTCTTGGGGATTTGAAACTTACAAGTTAATAATTATTATAAAAATGAACCTATAAATTATGTATATACATCTCTTGGCATATTAATATAATAATGTTTTCAAAAAAGATTATTCCTAGAAAAATTAATGATGCTTAATCATACATATCAGAATCATTTGAATGAGAACTTTCATTGAAAAACCCTTCTGTACAGCTAACATTATCATTAAAATCCCTTTCTACCTCATTTAAAAGTGTCTGGAGAACAGTAAATTGACAGAATCAGTAAGTAAATCAGATGATATTTCCGGGCCAAGTTTTCGCGCCATCTGCTAAGCCTTGTTTATCAATGGGACACTACGCGTAGGAGCGGCCTTAGTGACCGCGCTAAAAGAAATAACTGAATTATTTAAAAAACTATTTTCTAAAATCGGTTGAAAAAGTGCAGGTGTATCGAAGGTCTGGAAACAGGAAGCTGTCGGGTCAACCCATTCAATTGAGATAAAAATAGAATAGGGGTAAACGAAAGCTCATCCCTAGTGCTCTCATAGACTGCACGTCCCCAATCAAGAGTTAGAACACTTAATTTTAACATGGGTGCACCGGGTACATGTGTAAATCTGTTTTATAATCGCTACTCTGATAATTTAACAATAATAATTTGTAGAACTAAATAATGTGTGTTCCTAATGAATACATATTTATATTATAAAATTATCTAAAATATGTCAAATTAATGGATGATAAAAAAATGATGGATTTATCTAATACTGATGATTTGAAATGGTCTAAACTGAAGAAATTATTCAATACTTATGCTATCATATACTTACATAATAAAATATCTATTTTTTAAACTGCTTTAATTTTAAACGCTTTAAAACGCTAACCTATTATAATTAAATGGTTTTTTTTAATTTATTAAGGATTTCTCTGTTTATATTGAATAAAAAATGTAGTTGAATGTCTTGTAAATAATTAGGATATTTCAGTATATATATATATATTATAGTCACTCAATTTTATGTTCACAAAATAATTGGGAAGACATATGTTATAAAAAAACACCTTTGCCTTTGAGGTGAAATTTTGAGGAAAGAAAGAGGTTATTAAATTATTTGTCCTAGACTAAAAGAGTATCATTTTAAACTTAAATTATAAAAAACTATTTCTCTGAGTCGCATTTTATTAATTTTTGTAAATATTGTTAAATTTGATTTTATAAAAAAAACGAAAAAGAAAAGATTAAATTTCAATATAGAATTTAATGAACACAAATTTATGTTAAATCTAATATGCATGCTAAACAAAGAAAGATACATTAATAATCTATAGCTACATGCATAAAACGTGAAGTATGTGATACAAAAATTGTACTTCTTCTTTATTGTCGAAGGAAATTAATTAAATGAAAAAAAAAACCGAAACTACTTCACCGAATGTTTGATGATTCGGAGCTAACAAATAGATTTTTAAGATAATAACTATCTAGATTATCTAGAACTTACAAATATATTAGGAAATCAAAAAAGCTTTATCTATTAAATGAAACGCCTTTGGAAACAGCTCACGACAATTATATTTAATAACTGTTAAAATAAAAAAGCAAGATTCCTTTAGAGGCATCCTGGATAGTAATACTATTATTTCTCGAAAAAAAAACCATTACTATTAGACTTATCTTGATAACAATACATAGACATTCAAACTGCTTCAACTTAATAAGAGCTAATTGTAAAGGAGCACAAACTTCATATTCTTGGAATTGACCTTGGATATGGCTCATTTAAAAAGAAATTGGAACTAAAATAAGAGAAAGAAACATGCATTTTATGCCAAAACCCCTGTAAATTTGTGAAATCCCAAGGATTAGGTAATATTCTTTTACTGGTAAGAATCTTGCCTTAAGAAACCCAAATCTTGAAAACCAACAAATAATTTCTCAGCTTTGGGTCAAAATAATTGCTGTTTAGAGTACCATATACGTCCTCTCTGTATTATGCCAAGGTAAAAATAATGTATTTTCGTGCAAATAATTATTCCGAATAGTTTGTAAAAGTTTGAAAAAACATAAGTAACATACAGTTCAATGCTTTAGTTCAGTTTAGTTTAAAATGGAACAAAATTAGTTTATGAGGATACCTTAATAATGTCCAGTTTTAAAGCAATACTAGGATATTTTTGGATTCATCACCTAACTTTTAATCCTGATCAAATGAAGAGGACGGAACTTAATCTGGCCCCCCACTCACCAAGCTTCCATATCATTCCAGAGACGGATTTAATTTGCACAAGACCCCCTTACACGACGGTGCTTTGTTGGCATCAAGGACTAGCACCTGGAACTATTATTGCTATACATTAGGACCTGTAACTATACATTAGGTCACAGCGGCCTTAAAGCACACAGCTTTAAAATGTTTAATAAACCATTTTCTTATTCACTTTTCTTTATTTGAATATCGACGCAAATCATAAAATACTTCCGTTTTCAATGCTAAATTGATATAGGAAATTAGACAATATAAAATTCAAAGTTACAGAAATACATATCGCGTATTTTCGAAAACTTATAATATTTTTACCTATTTGCTATGATTTTTTTTGTCTTTTCAGAATAGAATTCTGCTTTCAAATAAAGAATCATAAATTAATGTTACAATTTTAGCTGTCGCATTACATAATTGAAAACAAATATCTCAAACTGCCTTTCCTTTTTCTGGCAAGATTATTTATAGCATAATTCAACAACAAAGCGCATCCCAAAACCCACTCAGGTATAATATATAATCTCTTTTTCGAACTTAAAAATAAATAAAAAAAAACTAATCCCAAAAGAAAAAAAAATTATTTATATAGTTTTGATAGAAATGAGGATCTAAAATTAATTAACAAAAACTTGACAATGCAAGCAAAGGAACAATTTTCTCTTTAAGATGAAAAAAAAAACACTTTTTAATGACAATTAATGAATTTATCTCAAGAGCGTTCAATATTTCTAAAATGTTTAGTCTTCCTTTAATGCAAGCATTTATTGTATGAAAATACCATAAACTCGTGCAAACCCTGTCCAAAACTACCTAAAAATAATTAATGGAAGTCTGCAACGACGAATTCGTCATTCATTCGATATTTCGATTCGGAAATTTTCTCTTCCGAAGGTGTTTGTTTCTAACTGCTGATGATGATTGATGAACCTTGATGGAAAAATCCGAAAAGCAATTTAGAGTTCTTTTCAATTCATTCATTCTTTTCGTAAGCATATATTTTGTCCTCATTGCTTTTTGGAATATTTATTCAATTGCACTTCAGAATATAAAATAAGTTGGTATTGGATTGCTAATGCGTTTTTGAGGATCGAGTTTCGAAATATTTTATTAAAATTTGCATCACAGAGCATATTTAGTATGATAATATCTTAAGATTAACGAATAGTTTCAGGACGATATAAAGCTGATTATAAATTTCGTAACAGTAAACGTCCTATTCGAATACCTTAATGTTGTTCATAAAATATCACAACAGTTAATAAATGGTGAATAACTCTACCTACCTATCTTTAGATAATAATTTTGTTACTAACAACATCAGGACCTCTTTTAATATTTTGTTCAATTAATTGTTCTTTATGTCGTTATTATCGCAGCCAAAATATTATTTGTATTAATTTAAAACAAGGAAGGAGAAATACAAAATAATATCGTCTCTGAAAACCCACATTGGGACACCTATTTGATCTATTAAAATTACATTTCTTCTGAATTAAAAGAAAGATTTATTCATTCATTTTTGGAATTAAATAAATTTTAAAAAATAATTTCCTAGCACTGCATTCTCTCATATTGAACAATATGTGCATGCATGAGTAAAATCCCGGAACATTTTCTGAATTAGAAGAAAATTTTTTCATTAAATAAATTTTTGAAATTATGAAGTAAACTAATTTAAAATCCAAAGAAACTAAGAAATTATGCATTTCGGCATTCAGTTTTAATTTTCTACATTTCATAATGTTACAACAAATTAAGGATCGAATCATAATAAATTTATTTTCAAACTTCTGCAATGCTAAAATACATATTGTTCATTTCATAATTAAAATAATATAATTTTTTATCATGCAATATTAATTCGATAATGTTTCAAAAACATTTTTAATACTATTAAACATAAAATCGCGTGCTTTTTTTAGGTAATTAATTTCTACTTTATTTAACTCAATGACATATGTATATGCATACATGAAACTATATATTGAGACTTAAAAAAAACAATTGTCTTTTTTACACTTACTTTACAAAATCTTCTAAAAACTATTTTTAACGTAAAGATTTGCTTTTATGTGATATTTATTTAATTATTTATAATAGCATGATGCAAATATATATGTAAAATAAAATATTTCAGCCTTAAAATGACTGAACAACTATCCCAAATAAATTGCATGCACCTTAGTAATTTATGGAGGAAATTAAGATGTTTATACCATGTTTAAAATTATTGAAAAATCATCCAATTAGCGGAGCCTTGCCCTAAAAATGAGCTATATATCCTTGTCATTAATTAAGCTTGGCTAATTATTGTTCATCCTTATCTGTTTAAAATTTACTCTGCAATAATTAAGTCAACTTATTTCACGGCCTGTTAATTGCACCCTTTTATTAAACCGAAAATAATTTACCTATTTCTTTATGAGATGAAATTTATGCATCTCATTTGGAGATCTTGACAGTTAATGATTGTTCCTGCTAATTTTAAAGACACCGATCATTTGAAGCAACTAATTTCGTATTCTTTATGAGTTTAAGCGATGCAAACACAACTTACTTTATATTTATTTTTCCAAAATATTTAAATATTTAAGATTCATCTAGGTTTTTATAAAACAGTTTTTTTCCTTTAACGAGCATATAATTCGATTATTTTAGTTAATTTTAATTTGTTTTTATTTTAATATATCTATGGTTATTTGAATATTTGATTTGAATTTGATTACATTTTGATTATTATTTTGAAATGATTATTTGAATATATTAATTTGATTTTTCTTTATTTACTTTTAATTTTCACAGTTATTATCTAATAATAATAGGGCTTCAAAAGTTATCTTCATAATTGTTTATATTTAAGTTATTAATTAATATTTTAATTAGTATCAAAAATTAAAAATAATCTAGATACCAAATAATTACAGAAAGTTTGCTTTAACTTGCTACTTCCATATTATTTTGAAATATATTGCAGAAAAAGTATACAATTTAAATAATGCAGCAGAGAGAGAGAATTACCATCATTTGTATTTGAATCTGTATAAATTGAAATACATAAAAATAATTATTCCTGTATATTTCAATCAGGAATAATTATTTTTCCATTCATTTTCGCTTGTATTTTAATAAACAGTAATTCTAAAATAGGCAAATTAGATTCTTATAATGTTTAGTACGAATAAATGCTCGAATTTGGTTTTTTCTGACATTCAGTTGTGTTATTTATATTAATAAAATTTTTATCTTTGCATTCACGAATAAAACATTCACAAAGAAAATAACTTATTTTCTTTTCTTTTCAAGCTTGAATATTCATTCAAAATATCCATTATATTAATATTAACAAAAATTAATTTTAATAGTTAAAAATAAAATCGATTGAATTTAAGTTTTTATATTTAATTTTTGTCAAGATAATTCTTAAAATTATTTCTTTGAATTATAAATTTCTGTATTAATCAATAGATTTCAATCAGTTATAATTTATCAGTTTTTTAATCAATTAATATTTTTTATACATTTTTAGCTTAATTAATATTTTTATTTATTTCTTATTAAAATAGAATTTCAATATTTTTTAAGTTATTTTTACATGGTATTATGTATTTATTCAAGTTCCCTCACTTATTTATTTTATCAAATTATATATTTCAAATTAATAAAATAAATAAAAAAAATTAAAAACTTTATTGCAAAAATTTAAAAAAAAACACTATTATTAAACACTATTGAAAACACTATTATAAAACACTATTAAAAATACTATTATTAAAGTATTTAAAACTTATTTCATGAAGCGAGCCGGGAAAAAGATGTTGAATGAATCTGTCTTTTTTATCCAGAAAATCGATATCAAATTCAGCAGTTTGCGGTAAAGTTAACTATTCAAATGAATCAGATGATTAGAGAGTATCAATTTTTTTTATTACGTCAGTTAATTATTTTTTATCTCCCTTTACATATACTACATCAAAAAACATGTTTTTATCCATAGAATTTCTTAAAAGAAATGGAAAGGATACGTGATAAAGTATTCCTGTTTATACAACTTTAAAAAAAATATGAAGAAACAATTTACAAATGAACCACCAACTTCTTTTGAAGATGTTTCAAAAAGTACCATTTCTCCTGAATAATAAATTAGTTTCTAGCTTTCTTTCCATAAGCAAAAAATCTTGGTGCGAAAAATTTGGTTTAATTTTTTTTTCTTCTGACGGATTTCACATCTTTGGTTTTGACGGCTACTTTACTTAAATGTATAATAATTTCTTTTTATCTCAATATGAATATAAACTACGACTTCAGAAAAATCTTCGAAATTTCGGTCTCATCTCTAACCGCTGAGGCACGCCTTAGTCATTCTACTGATTTATGGAAACCAAGAAATCACGAGTTCACAACTGTCAGTGGAAATTTTGAGTTAACATAAATATTCTTGAGTAGCTAGATAACAATTCTTAGCTCTAGAAAATATCATCATTTAGTCAGTATAAATGAGAGTACTTCAAAAACTCCAGCAAACAATGAGAACTAAAATGACAATTGTTGCTTTTCAAATGGATAACACATATAAGGTCATTTTAACTTAATTTAATTAAAAGTTTAAAGCTATTAGCTTTTACATTAAAAAATTAATAATTCAATTTCAAAACTCAAAAAGTTTCTGAAGACATACTTAACTAGAACATTTTAAGGTTATATCTTTTAAAAAAATTAAGTTTTCTGTAAAGTAAAGAAATTGCTTGTAAAATAATTAAATTATTTATTTCATAAGGAAATTACTATTAATGTTTAATAAGTGTTAATGAAATTAGTTTTACTTCTCTAAAAAATGTGTTTTCTAAATCAAACTGTCAAAATTTAAAATAATTTGATAAAATAAATCGCTGCACTTACATTTTACATAATTTTACTTAACATTACATATAATTTTACTTAACTACTTAAAAGATAATTTATATTGGTGTGAATCATTTAAAAATCTTCTGATTAATATGAGTTTAAGATATCTTTAATATGAATATATTATCGCTCTTTAGTTCTGAAATAAGAAAACAAAATGCTACTGACCTTTTATAACTGTAGCCCGTCCAATTCCTTTCTCTTGCTTTTATGATTACTATTATCCCTTAAACCTCTATGAAAAAGAAATAGAAAGAAAATAATTTCGGCCAAATTTCGTTTACAGTCATTATGCGCACATAAATTTATTGCTAAATAAGCAGTCCATTCTTTCATGTAACAAAATCCTTTTTTTATTAGTGTTTTATGATTTAAAACAACAATTTAAGATTAACAACTATAGATAATCAAAAATTTACTGCATAAAAATTAGTTTTAATCTAAAATATTTGAAAAGTCCTTTTTTACAGAAGTCTCAACATTTTAGTCAGTTTTACCTTTAATATAGAGATATAATCTTAGATCAGAAAATATTTTGCTTGCAAAAAGTGGATTTTAATTTAAAATCAAAAATCTGATTCTTTTCTTCTCAGTAGTATCCAATTCCGTATTTTTTTGTGTCACAAAAATTTATTTCATAAAATAATGTATTTAAAAAAGGAAATACATACTTTTCTTAAACGATGATTCAAAAAAAATATATCAAACGACTCTTTGAATATGAATAAGAATTTTGTTATAGTGCTGATATAAAAAAACGTTTAATGTTCACTTTTTATATCATTTTGAGAAAAATGAATCTTGATGCAATTAAAAAAAGTAAGAAAACATCTATTGTCCAGTTTTTTAGTGAATGGCCAATAGCGATTCACCTCCATCAAAATCGCTTTTAAATTTAAATGTTGATTTTTTAAAAACTTTATTCATAAATAAGCGAAACAAAAGAAAGCGGATCAGTCATTAATCATCATCCATCAGAAACAGCGAAGTCATATTTTTTAAGTCCGAACGTCTCAAACATTCTTTTTAGCCAAGCAAAACAATAAGAAGCTGTATTTAAGCAAGCTGATATGGTAAAAAATAAAGGATACTGCGAAACAAAATAATGTTTAGAGAGACCCCATTTTTATGATGCATCTTACCCGTCACCATTCCTCCATCTTTGTCATTTTGTAACGCGCAAACTGGAAAGCATGCAATAATCCAAACCACAGAGATGACTTGGAAACCCGACCCTCCTGTAGGAAATGTATTCTTTCCCTTATTTTTGAGAAATGTGAAATCCGCTCTAAAATATGTATAGTATTTTCTCAAGGTATATCCGCCTATTTTTCTTGTTTCTCCCTACACCTACTAAGTCAAATATTTTCTTCTTCTTCTTCTTACTCTGTATTCTTTGCTCGGAAACACAAAATAAAGAAAGAAAGGTCAGATATTTTTATAGACAGATAAAAGGGATAAAATTCTTCTTTATGTCCATTTTTTGTGGCCACATAAGAAAAGCAATTGAAAAAAAGAGAACACGGAATCTTTTAAACACAAAGCGAATAAAAAATAAGGAGTGATTTTAAATTTCTAGCTTATAAATTATTTTGACCAACAGTTAATCACTTCTATTTGAAAACACTTTGCAAAGTGCGGATATTTTATGCCTTTAAATTATCCGTTCAATAATATGTATATTATTTTCTCAGGGCATTTCCGCCTATTTTTCTTGCTTCCCCTGGTCAAATAGTTTCTGCTTCTTTTTCTTACTCTGTATTATTTGCTGTTTTTCTCCTTTTATATTAATATAAAAGGAATAAAATCCGTCTTTATCTCCATTTTTTATGGTCACATAAAAAAAGCAGCTGAAGAAAGAGAACACAGAATCATTTTAAATTAAAGGTAAGTCAAAAATAAAGATTTATTTTAAATATCTTGCTTATAAATTATTTTGACCAATAGTTAATCACTTCGACTTGAAAATATTTTGCAATCAGAATGGATATTGCATGCGTATAAAAATATTCGCTCTAAAGTATGTATAATATTTCCTCAAGACATCTCCGCCTATTTTTCTTGCTTCTCCTTGCACCTACTGAGCCAAATATTTTCTTCTTCTTACTTTGTATTCTCTGCTCGGAAACGCAAAAGGAAGAAAGAAAGGTCAGCTGTTTTTATAAGCATATAAAAGGGATAAAATTCATCTTCAATTTTATTTTTTGTGGCAACATAAAAAAAGCAGTTGAAGAAAAGAGAACACGGTATCATTTTAAATACAAAGTGAGTCAAAAATAAGGATTGATTTTAAATATCTTGCTTATAAATTATTTTGACTTAAAGTTAATCACTTCAATTTGAAAATATTTTCTAATTAGAGCAGATATTTTATGCCGATAAAAATATTCTCCCTAAAATATGTATAATATTTCCATAGGGCATCGTCTATTTTTCTTGCTTCTAATTCAAATATATTTTCTTCTCTTTCTTCTGACTCTGTATTCTTTGCTTGGAAACGCAAAATGGAGAAAAAAAGGTAAGATATTTTTAAAGACATATAAAAGGAATAAAATTCGTCTTTATGTCCATTTTTGTGGCCTCATAAAAAAAGCAATTGAACAAAAGAGAACACGGATTCA
The DNA here is from genome assembly GCA_026543055.1 of Argiope trifasciata. NCBI lineage: Eukaryota > Metazoa > Arthropoda > Arachnida > Araneae > Araneidae > Argiope > Argiope trifasciata. Next base: position 874,482 of record JAPMOQ010059539.1, on the reverse strand, counting down.
TTTTAAATAAAAAGCGATTCAAAACTAAGTATTGATTTTTAATAATCTTCTCTACAAATTAATTTGACCAACAGTTAATCACTTCGATTTGAAAATTGTTTGTAATTAGAGTGGGTATTTTATACCTAACTTCTCTAAAATATGTGTAGCAATTTCTCAGGTCATCTCCGTCTATTTTTCTTGCTTCACCTTAAAATATATTTTCTTCTTCTTCTTACTCTGTATTCTTTGCTCGGAAACGCAAAAGGAGGACAGAAAGGCAGATGTTTTTATAAGCATATCAAATGGATAAAAATTGTTTTTATGTCAATTTTTTGTGACCACATAAAAAAATCAATTGGAGAAAATAGAACACGGAATGCTTTTAAATAAAAAGTGAGTCAAAAATAAGGATTGATTTTAAATATCTTGTTTAAAATTATTTTGACCACGAAATAAACATTTCGATCTGAAAAGACTTTGCAATTAAGGAGTTTGATTTGATTTGATTTGATTTAGCAGAATATTTAGGCGCAAAAACCATTCTTGATTATGCTGAGGCAAAAGTAGTGTATGGATTAAAATCTTGGTTTATAAACTCTTATTATTTGTCGTGACTTGTCAATGTTTGTGTATAAGGTAAAAAATAGTACTAAAACCTTAAAATTTAACCATACAAAATTAGATCGAATGGCAAAAACCAATAATGTTTAAGAAAGTAAACATTTGTTTGTGATTTATTTTGTGAAAGATGTCTTTTAAAATGATAGAGGAAGACTGAAATCTATTTATACGTTGGAAAATAAATTGTGGGCAATCAGTTAAAATGTGTTGAACTGACAATTGGCATGGACATTCTATACACTGAGGGGCGGTTCTCCCATCAAAAAAATGCCTGCGCGTGAATCGAGTGTGACCCATTCTTAATCGATTAAGAGCTGTATCATGCTTTCTGCTAGGTAAGTCTGACCAATGCTCAATAATGTGTTTATGGAGCTTACTTGCAATTGAGGGTATAGTGGGTATATTATTATATCAGGCATCCGGCTTTTTTATGATTTTCATTAAAATATAAATGCATCAAATTTCTTAAAATACGTTTTGAAACAAATACATTATTTTAAAATAATTAAAAAATATGTATAATTTTTAAAATTTTTTAAAATACATTTAATTATACTTCTTAATTTTTTCCTTAATTTTTTTTATTATATAATGTAAATTTCTTTGGAACTAAACTTCTTTATTAATTACAATTAAATGCTAATATTTTAGAAATATTTTTATGCACACTTTCAGAATTTTCATTGGAATTTTTTGCTTTTCTGAACCAAAATTGAATTTTAACAAGTTAAAAAAATCTCTAAAGGTCAAATCCATGCGCAATATTTCTTTAATGTTAGACCGAAATCTTTATTAACAGTTTCATTCAATTTCTTCAAAATTTAAGACAAATGTATCATTACATAGGTATTTAATTCTTATTATAATGTCAGTTTTGAGAAAAATCATTAAGATGTACTTTTTGCCTTTTTAACCTTCAGATATTTATTTTACAAAGAAATACATTTTACTTCACAATTTTAGTTGAATATAAGCATATATTTTGGTGATGTAATGATAGAAATAATATTGTACGTTTTTTGTTTATTTCAAAATTTTCTGTTTTCCTCAAACTGATTATTGAAGGGAAAATAGGACCAATACCATATGAATAGCATCGAATCTTTGATTATTTACTTGCTAAAGATGATGCACAGGGTTTTGAATTTGATATTGCTCTGAATTTTGTAAGATTACTGTGAGAGGCATTTATATTTTTTCATCATGCTACTTTCTCTCTTGATATAATTTTTCTATTTTTCTATTAATATAATGAATAAAATTTTTACATTTATTTTCTTCCTATAAATGGCCTGATGAAACAAGTTGATACTGTATGTGGTGTGGCAGTGTCCATGGGCTGTAGAGTGAAAAAACCAACAGAATCCCTAACAAAGTGAGGTATTAATTCACTACAAAGGCACACACACATGGACATCAAAATCACAAGAGAGTAAACAAGAGAATAACCCTTACAGTATACAAATAAAAATATGTTACTTTTATGAATATGTAAATAAACGTACTACGTCATGTACTACGTCACTACAACACACACCAGCTGATTAGCACATGACTTGAAGTTATTTCAATACTTTAATACTTGATACATGTTTATGTGATTTCATTATTTTTTAATTTTTTGATTTAGTTAATTATTTTATTTACATGTCTATTTTTTTGTAAAAAACCATATCTGACGTTGATAAAACTGGTGCAAGCAGGCATCTCGCTCGCTCTCCGTTAGCAGCAAAAAATTATATCACGTGCGCTCGTTGGCAGCAGCATAATTCTATTTTTCAAATATAAAATATATTTAAAAAAGAATTCGATGTTTACGTTGTTCGCTCAAGTTAACAGTATTTTTAAATATATTATGTGTTATCTTGTTAGCGGCATTCTTTAATATTATATTCTGTGTTTCCTTGTACATATGTGATCGTCGTCCATGTTTTGTATATATATATATATATATATATATGTGTGTGTGTGTGTGTGTGTGTGTGTGTGTG
>JAPMOQ010059539.1:831282-871488 GCA_026543055.1 Argiope trifasciata | reverse complement strand
CTTGAGTGTACTCCACTGATTCATATCAGTTTGATGCTCTTAGATTCCGAGAAGTGAAAGAATAGGTTCAAGAAAAATCAACCGAACCACGCCCTAATACGCGAATTGCAAAAATTCTATCTATTTTTGTTTCCAAAGGCAACAAATCTTTCGCAGTTCATCATATACTCGCCCAACCCGGGAAAATTAATCCATCAGCCGGTCAGCATCCCTGAATGCTTCTGTAAAATTGTGATTGTATGGATGGAATTAATTAAGCAGGTAAGTAAGCATATAAATTTCTAACTGTATATTTAAAAAGTCCTAATCGTTAACTCTGGTAATCTTCCCACGTTTAGAATTGGAATTTTAAAATAATTTCTGTATTAAAGTGTTTAAAAATATGTTATTTTTTAAATAATTTTATATAGAAAGAATTAAATAAACAGGAAAGTAAGAATATATATTCCTAACAGTATATTACAAAATGCCTAATCGTTTAACCCTGGTAATTTCGCACATTCAGAATTAGAATTTTAAATAATTTCTATATTAGAATTTTTTTAAATATGTTACTTTTTAAGTATTTAAATTTTTTAGGAAGTAATCTCTGAAAATATTGCCAAGAATTAAATTGTTTATGAAAGCTTAATTCCTCATGAATGTTAATTTGATACTTTTATTCTTTATTAAACTTTGTCCGTAATTTTATAGCGCCATTCTTCATTTTAATCCTTTCGGATTACAAGAGGACTTATTGTGGATTATTGGGTAAAACGATTTTTTTTAAATTTATACCAAAAACATTAATTTTTATATCTCATTAGAGGTAAAAAAATTAGTATTCATTAATAATTTATTATTTTAATCTAAGTAAAAGAGGAAGTGCTACAAGAAAAGGGTATTTAAATTAGGATCCTTAGAATCATCTTCGAACAAAGGAAGTTTTTTGCAAAAGCCTCCAATCTATCTTGTATTCAAAACAGTTTTAATCTCCTTGCTACTTTTTCTAAGTATCACACCATGAATTATTGATGAAAATACTTAATGGAAGATATTTCTGATAATGAAAGCAATAAACAAAATTTAAATGGTTATAAAAAATCGGCACTTTACAAGCGTTATGTTTATAATAAGTAACTGAAGAAATAAAAAGTAAACCCCTCTAATGAGATTTCTCCAAAATTAAATTAATAAGAATACACTTTGAAATACTAATAAATAAAGTTTTAATTTTTATCATCTAAGGATATTAAATTTTGTTTTCTCCAAGTATTTCGCATATGCTTTTCTAGACAGTACATTAAAAACAATTTATAAATTTGTGTTTATTGAAACTCTACTTAAACATTAAGAACAATTATTTAAAAAATAATTGAAGGGAATCAAGTATAGGCTTAATGAGTTGAAACTACTTTCGGTTTTTAATAAAACAGACAATTTTAGATGAATAGATCCATCTTTTCTTGAATATTTTATATTAAGGTATCCGGCTACATTAAAAACGCTGGTTATCGACCAGATTGGTGATTTTTTTAAAATTGTTATATCTTCTATTTCAGACCTTCTTCTTTGCAAAAGATTATCTTTTCCAGGAAAAGGAACAACTGACCTATCATCCTGGGTCACATATTTTTCAGTTAAAATTTTCCTTTCAATTAAATTTTCTTAAAATTTAAATTTTCATAAAAATTCCCCACCGTTAACATGAAATCTCAAAAACTGGTAGTGGTATTTACATAAAAATTTCGGCGTGTGTTTTAACTAATAAGGGAAGTATAATAACAAAAGAGTTTTATTGTTAGAGAAATGCAAATTCATTATTAGGCGTTTTTAGAAAAAATTAGTTGTGAATTCATGAAAAAAAATGCATAAATACGTATGTTTTTACCCATAACTTTTTTGCATCTGAAAATGTTTCTTATATTTTGATTAATTTTATTCCATAACTTGTGTACAAAGAAAAATGTTATTGCTGAATCACAATTTTGTGTAGAGTGTTAGCCAGCACACTGATTATTTGTTTTTCATATTGTGAAAAGAAAGAAGCAACTGTGCTTATGACGAAATAGCTATAGAAATTTTTCTCCAATCATGTTCTCTGAAACTGAAACATTAATTTTATTAAGAACTTAAAAGCTAAAAATTTTAAAAATAATTTTCAAAATTATGTGCAATTTTACTTGATAGGGAAATTACTGGCACCTAGTTACTAATTGTTTTTCTAAAATTATTTGGTTTGATTAAAATTTGCTTTCTAAAATTGTTGTCAGTAAAAATCAGAGTTTCTCAATCCATAATTAATAGAAATTCTGATTAAATATCAAATAATTTAATTAACGATATCAGAGGAAATACATACTTCCATTTCAAAAACGTTTGTAATGTTTTAGTTTTAAGTAGATTGATTTATCCATGAAATATTTTTAAAAATGACAAGTAAACAGTTAAATATTTTTACGAGAACAGATAAATAAAAAGAACAAGAAGGCAGATAAAATTAGTACATGCTCTAAAGTTAATACATACTTCCTTTTCCTTTTCAATGTCTAAACTGTCTAAATGCAAGAAACATTGAATAAGAATACAAATCTTTGATTCTCTCAAGTCAGATAAACAAAAGATTATCGAACTAAAAAAAAAAAATTAATGAATATTAGTTTCGAAACTTTGACAATTTTAATGAAATAAAAATGAAAGAAAATTGAAGAGATAAAAGAATAAAAATATTGATAAAGTCCACTAAGGGGACTGTTTCCTCTTGACAATCAAAAGGAAATGCACTTTCCAAAGATAATTAATATCATGCTCGAAGATCTTAAGATGGTAAGCTCTTTGTGTGTATCAAACGTCAAACGTTTGTTTCATCAGTATTAGCATACATGAGAGGAAACTCTTTCAAAAATTTCCAGAAAAAATAATTAATGGGAAATTGTAGCTGTTATCTGTCATTTGATATTTCGGTTTGAGAAGCTTTCTTCCATAGCTGCTGTTTCAAACTGCTGACAATGATGGATTGATATTTATGGAAAAATTTTAAAAAGAGCTTATGACCCTGCTCAGAAAGCATTCCAAATTATTGGATAAATCTGAATAAAGAATCATATGTTTTGTTCCCTTACTTTAGCAGTGCATTTATTCGATGATATTTCAGAAGCGGTATAAGATCTTATGCAAAACAAGATGTCGTAAAATAGTGAGATTTCTTTTAATCATTTAGATTAAATAATACTTCTTGAATGCATAACAGAAATCATTGGAACTTAGCATTTTAAAATCAAAATTCAATCTCTTTTGAAATGAGCACATGATATCGGTTAAACGCAGGTTTCTAATTAAAGTTTTCAGCAGCATTTGCTTACTAGCTCAAGAAAATTGTTTGCTGTGAGTAATCTTATGTTTCCAAAATTTGTCTTAGCCCCAAATATTCTAACTGTAAAATTATGATTTACTACAGCTTAGTATATAGCATTATTCGTCGCATACCATTGCCATTTGTTAATTTTTTTCTCGGAATTGTGTTAATGAATGTTCATTCACAATATCAGATATAAGTATATAAACAAAAAATCAAGAAACAAGATTTACTAAAAGCTGGCCTTTTGTCCCGATAAACCATAAATGAAGATAGTGGCAACATCGAGTATGCGATGATATCTAGAATTTTATTTTTAATTAGGAATTTAAAAAAAAAGAATCTAAATTTTTTCGCTAATGAAAACTGAAAAGAAAAGAAAACTGCTGAATTGAAATGTGTTTAGAATTGTATATTATTGTTAATATATGTCTATAGATTTTCGTTTTAAAACAGATTGAGCACTATGAAGTAAATATAATGCAAGCTCATTGATTACAACATTTGTTGTCATTGTTTAACAAGGATATATTTTCCTCATAAAATATTACATTATTTGTAGATAAATGATTTTAGATTTATTTCAATACAACAATAATTGTCAATTAACTTATTGTAACAATGGATAATTATGTATGATAATAAAAAAAAAAACTTTGTTTTTCTGTCATTATTAGCTTTTCCAAAATGTTTGCGATTTTATAAGATGTTTTAGGAACCAGAGGTAACTTTCTTAGTGTCATTCCTTTTGCTATTAAAATGCAGCTGTAGAATCAAGAGCCAATGAATTCTATGAATTCCGGTTATGATATTTTTAGCTGAGCTAGAGAATTCTTAGCGTTTGATGAAAATTTGAATGGTTTTTTTTAATGATATAATAGATTACTCATCATGTAGTGCTTCAATTTGTATCAATATTGCACCTGAGTTTTTAAACAATATTTTACAAAAATAATTATGTATAATAACAGTACTGGAGTTTATTCAACTATGTACAAAAATGTATTAAAATATTATCGTTTTTTTTTTAAATATTAATCGCTTTCATTTTAACCTTGATCATTACAATTTTGTACATATTCCCATATTTTCGCACAGGCTTGTTATATCTACATCTTGCTTAATATTCACATTTGTTTGATCGTTTTGAATTTTGAGAATTCTTATATCTTTCAATTTTACGTTTTTCATGAAACATTTGTTACGGTAAAAGTATGCAATATTCAAATATAATTTTTTATATTTTTTTTATATGAATAGGGGGATTGGCCATATTTGACTGCATATCCCGCCCTCTCTTAAGTATAAAGCGATAAGTAATAATAAATAACTATAAAAATAGTAACATATGTATATAAATAACTATAAAAATATAACAGATGTATATAAAATATTGCAAAATAGATTAGAGATCGACATGTCATATACAACAAAATAAGTTTTTAAAAAAATGAAGTCTGATATCGTAAATTTTAAGTTATCATGAACATCATTATTTTAAAGAACATTATTATTTTTAAAGTTATTATTTGTCTTGTCTACACTCACTAGATTCCTCTATCGTTCTCTACCTTAAAGTAATTCGTAAAATTCAGGTAATGAGTATTTTGCAAATCAAGTTGTGCCTTGTTTTAGTTGATGATAAATCACCAAATGTGCCAACATTTTACACTATTTTCTAATAGCCTTATTTTAGTTAGTTTAAATTATCCCTGAAGCAACATTTTTTATCGATTACAGAAACAATATTTTAAATTGTCTTGCACATTTAAAAAAATTCAATAACATTATTTTAAATTGTCAATAACATTGTGGTTTCCAGGTGAAAAAACAACAACAGCAGATGATAGGTAATTCAATAAATATACAGTGAAAAAGGACTCCAAAATAAAACTACGTTGGCTGTCGATAGATATTTCAAAAGCTATAATGTGAAAGCCAACTCCAAAATAAAATTTAAAAAACCGCGGATAAAACGCCGATTTCTATCCGCATTTACAAGCTTCAATTATTTATTGCCTACACATTTTAAGGTTCCGAAAACTTCAAGCGAAAGCAACATCCTGTCTCACTGATAAACATTATGAGTTAACAAATGTAGAAAATAGCAAATGATCACACATAAACGAAAAATTGTCAAAAAATTGTCATTAGTATATTAAGATAGCATTCGAAGTTTTAGAGGGAAAAAAGGGGGAAGGATTCCAGGAAAAAATAGGGCTAAAACCTGTCGTGGATCTGAGAGGAGTAATGATGGGGGCAATTGAGGAACAAAATCTGGAGTTCGAATTAGAGTTAGCACAGAAATTAAAGCTGAATAAAAAAAAAAAAAATCTGAAGTTGTGATTGCTTATATTAATATTTGAGGTGCCTGTACTTCTCTTCATTTCATTTCTTGCTGAAAAATACATAATCTCGTAGCCGCCATATAACCCTATATTAAATAAAATTAATTTGCATTTTTTATTGTAATTGAATTTTAACATAATATCAATGATTGTACATAATGTATTTAAATTAAAATTCTTACCTTTAGTATTATATTAAGCCTTTAATATGAATTTATAATTCTTATAATGTGCAGATATAGGTGTATAACTATTACTTGTAGATTGAGTTTTTCAGAAAAAAAAACAGATAAAAGAAAAAAAACATTTATTAATTCATGAATAAAATTATTACTGCATTTAAAAAAATATTTGAAGCTATTAACAATGCATTTATTTAATAATTCTGCGTAAAAAAATAAATTATATTAGTTTTTTTCACCTTATCTAGTAGAAATTGTCAACATATTTAACGTTATATAATGCGACATTTTTTAATGAATTAATTTGTTGATTTGAGAAGTAATTTCTTAATAAACGTATCTTTTTTTGTTTCAGATTCCAGGCAGAAATGTAATTTTTCTTTACTTTTAAAAACAATGTATTCAGAATCAGCAAATTTAAACAAAAAAATCACTTCCAAAAGTTAATTTCATATTAATTATAAATATAATTTATGAGAATTCGTTTATTATTATTATTGAAGTTAGTTTTATTCTTTTTAATCTTGGCCTTTGATTTTTTAAAACTTTAGTAAACCCTTCTCTTTATTTTTAGTTGTACAATAACTTCATTGAGTTAGACTTATTATTGGTTTTTTTATTTTACTTTATAATTACTTTAAAAGTCTTAATAATTTTATTTTAAACTAATATATATTTCTTTGAGAAAAATGTCTTGCCCATAAGCAAAAAAGTTTTTTTTTTTTCATTCTTTTAAATAGGTTTTGGAATAAAAATAACGAGAAGCATCATTACAGCTTAACAACTAATATTTTATTCTATTTATAGCACAAAATCAACCTTAATTGTTATGAACTTTGGTCATTTGAAAGTTTGATCGTTGTTCTTTCTTCTTTATATCATTTATATAATGTTTAATTTTTTTTCATAAATTTATAAATTTTGATTCTTTTTATGAAAGTATCGTCAGAGTTAGAATTCTTCCTTACGTGATATACTGTGTGGTAAACACATTATAAATCTGATTACTAGATCTTTTGATGTATTTCGGTCTCACAGTATTCTTCTCTTGCTTCCTGCAGTTTATCGAATTTATTCTATATATTTTTTTAAAATTTTTTCTATATTTTCTTCTATATTTTTTTGCGTATATAATAAAATAATAGCAGATATAAATGCATACAGTTTTTTTAGTCTGAAAGGAAAAGTTTTTCTAGGATCAGATAAACCAACGGATTGTTTCAGCTGAATTCGGAGTGACTACAAGCAAACAAAGAAAATGAAATTTTCAATTTTGTTGAAGTCTGTTGTTTTGCCATGAAATTCTTGGATCCAGAAACCTAATAGCTACAAAAAAATTAACAATGTTTCCTTGGAAAGATAGATTGATCCAAAGAAAGAAAGAGTTACACCTTCATTTCATATCAAACTAAGCCTAACAAGAACAATTCGTGAAATAATTGAAAAAATGAGAAATTATTTCAAATATTTTTTGCCTATAATTAATTGATTCACCCAAAACAAGGCTTAAGAAAAGAGCATTGATTTAACTGTGAATGGGGGATATGAATGATAAAGAATAAACATATTTGAGTTTAAAAAAAGAAGAAAGAAGTAGAAAATGCAGTTTTTACTGCCCAAAATTTTTGGCATCAAAAAGGCTTAAATTACAAATCTAGTTTGAAACATTTATTAGCCAATTTCAAGAATTTTGTGTAATATATGAGACTGAAAGTCATATAAGTCAATTCATATAAGAATCTTTATTTTGAAAACTTTGTTTCACTCGATAATTAAATAAGATGAAAGATTTTAACTTTTATATAAAACAATAAGATGAAAGATTTTAATTAAAAAATAAGACGGAAGGTTTTAACTTTAAAAAAAATAAGATGGAAGATTTGAACTTAAAAAAATAAGACGAAAGATTTGAATTTAAAAAAAATAGATGAGAGATTTTAACTTAAAAAAAAGATGAAAGATTTTAACTTTAAATAAAATATGAAATATTTTTTATGCTCTGTTAATCGCTTTTTTAAACAAATTTGCTCTCACTGAATCTTCAGGTGCACCAAGATATATTATAACCATTAATAAGTAGTTTAAGTAAAAACTATAATTTAACACGTAAAAAAAAATTAGTAGATATTAACCAATTTATGCCTAAGGTTAAAAAATTGGAATTTTTGCATGAAATTTTGCATGTTAGGTAAAAAAATATAATAAAAATAGCTTTTATGTGAGAGGATGTAATGTATGTATGGACTTTTATGTAAAAATGGAACAATAGGCGTAAATGGGTTAAGAAAAAAATAGTTATAAAGAAAGATTTTTTTTCTCAGACATCACACTAGTTATTCAAAAAGAAGCTAAAGTACATTTTCCAGATAAGATGTAAATACTGGAATGTTAAAGAAGTTAGAAAGGTGTATCGAAGAAGGTGGAATATGAATTTAAGCATCGGAGATTATTGTTTAGATGCAGATGTAGAAGTAGAAGAGAGGGAAAGAGAAAACCATACACTAAGAAACCGCATCTCGTTTCAAGAAAACTTTTGATCTTTTATTTGAGACAGAAACAATATATAAATGAAAAAAAATATGAATTTATGGTGTCATTAAATTTAAGAAAATCCTAAACTTTTTGATTTTTTTTTGTCAAAAACATAAAATTGTTACATAAATAACAAATGCAATAGAAAAAAATCACCGTTTACAAAATTCTACATTTATTAACAAAATTTAAAACTGTTTTAAATGTAAATTAATGAACTTGCATTCATTTTGTTTTTGAATTATTTTTAAAAATGAATAATTACTACTGCATGTTATCTCTCTCTAAATTTAAGGCAGTTTTAAATAATGAAGTTTTTTTTTTAATGTAAAATACCGGATTTGTTTTTGTTCTTAAAAAAAAGTAATAATTATTGCTGTTTTTAAAAAAAACTAAACTGTGCAAGATACATTTTCTTGGACTAAAAAACTGCATATATGCTCTATTGATACGTCAGTACCAAATTATTCTCACTATCTGTGCTTACGGTATCCGACTACGTTAAAATCACTGGTTATCGACCACATTTACGATTTTTTGTTGTTATTTCTTGTTATTCATACTTCCTCTGTCCAAAACAGTTCATTTATTCTAGGAAAGGAAACACCTGATCTATCATCCAGGGTAACATATTTTTCATCCGAAATTTGTCTTTAACTTAAATTTTCTCAAGACTTTAATTTTCATAAAAATTCTCCGCCTTAACATATCTCAAACACTGATTGATACTAAGGTATTTGAATAAAAATTTTCGCGAGTGTTTTAAATGATATGCGCAGTGAAATGAACCAAAAGTTTTAGTGATGGTGAAAACTTTTTTCATTTATAGGGGTTTTTAGAAAAATTAAGTTGTAAATTTATGAAAAATGGATGAAAAAATGCATGTATACTATATTTTCAACCATAAGTTCTTTGCATCTCAACATTTTTCTTAGATTCGGGTTTATTCCCTTTCATCATTATATTTTATAACTTGTGTATAAAGAAAAAATCGATTGCCACGTTAAAAATTTTGTATAGAGCGTTAATCGTTTTGTTTAAATTTCATTAGAATTTACTGCGCATTTTTTTTTCAAAATTCATTATTTTTGGAATATTTTTTTAATATTTTTAATATTTTGTATTATAATTGATAATGCATCTAAAAATCTTAGCTTTAAATAGTTTTGAAAAAATCTTATTTTTCCAAATTTTTCCTTCGAACCTAGTCGGATAAATATTTTATTTTTTGTTAAGTATCATCTTAAAGTATTTTGTTAACCTTAAATACTCACAAGTCTTTATAATTTAAGAACCACCATTTCTTAATGGATTTTTCGCCCGAATATTTTCATTTTAGTGCTCTTGTCATCCATATATTTTATACCGTTAAGCACATTTAATCTGTTTTTTTTTCACTTACACCAGATGATAACGGCAAACACGCCACCCATTCTAAATCTCTTGTAGTGCTGCCTTTTTGGCCAAATTTCGTTAGAATTTTTTACACATTTTCCTATTTTTCAAAATATATTATATTTTCGCATAATGCTGTTGTATTTATAGTCTTTTATATTATAATTGACAATACATACAAAAATCCTTATTTTAAATAATTTAAAAAAAAACCCAACTTTAAACCTTCTCCGAACATAGTCGGATATCTTAAAGAATATATTTCAGGTTAATACAGCTTTCTGATGAAGAGCTTAGACGTGGGAATTCGAACTATTGCCTCATAAAGAGTGTTTACCACGCGCTCAGTAGCTGAATGGTCAAAGCACGCGATCCACACCCAGAGTATGAGGGTCTGATGTTCTCGGTGGCTGTTGTATCCAAAGCATGGATTTTTAGTTTGTTACCTTAAGTTCTCTTAACATTCTTGACCTTCATTATGTAAATTGATTGTTTCCCGAATAATATGTTCTTGTATAAAAGCTGATAGCCTATAGTCGAGGGCAACTTGAAAAGTTGCAAATTGTTTCTTTCCTTCAATAAACATGTTTGTTAGTTAAAAGCTGACTGTGTGTTTATTTAAATCTTCGTGACAATATAATGAGGTTTCCGTTTCATGATTCGTCTACATATGAAAACATTTAAATTCAAGCAACGTCAAGAGTCTTAATCAACTGTATTCATTCTTTAGTATAATAATTACTATTATAAATAAAAAAATGTCTAATTTTAATCACATTCTCTTTAAATACATAGCATTGCTATATTTAAAATAGTAACTTTTGCCTGCCGTACATTGCAAATTTACTTAATATTTTTATTTCTTCCGTAATAAATTAAATTTAGTTTATTCAAGCAACCATTATTTCTGATGCAAATGTTTAAAATTACAATAGGATAAATAATTTATTTGACTGCGTGGCAATTTAAAAGGGGATTTTAATCTTTAGATCTCATAAAAGAAGCATTACGCAGCAGGATGTTAAGAGAAAAAATCACCCATTTTCGGAAGAAAGAACGGACAGTGAGCAGTAATTCCAGAAGAAAGAGAAAAAGAAAAAAAAGTCCCATAAACTCACAGGTTAGTTCAAAGCATTGTCCTTTTAGCACACCCTTTGATACTTAAACTCTTAAAGAGAACAATTTTCCTGTAATTACAGCAGCTGCACGTAAGAATAGTTTGTGTTTAATGGTACCAAACAAAACTGGAGCACAGTTTTAATTTAGGGGATCCTTTTTAGCTTAAAGGGTGTATTATGCTTTCTTTGATAGGCAGGGACCTTTATGGCAAAGTAATGACTCCTCTGGGACCTTAAATGGTATGGGATTTCGGGGATGGGTTCTTTTAGAGCAAGGGAACAAAAGTAGTCAAATGAGTATGGGAGCTGGAATTCTAGAGACGTGTTTAAAATTTATGTCACAAAATTTACTAACTACATTTGGTGTTCTAAAATGTAATGCATATTTATGGAATGCATTTATGAGCTAGGATGATTTACAGAGCATTAGAAATAATTAAAATGCTCGGCCGGAAATTTATGAGCATGAAGATTTCCGAAAGGAATAAAAATGGGAATTTAAGGTATAGCGAATGGCTGCCATTGTTCATATTTGTGCTTACTACTTTGTAAATATGTGCCCTTCTGATATAACTTAGAGTGAGTCTACTTCACTAATTATAGGGAAAAAATAAAGTTTAAAAGTTGCTCACTTGGGAAAGAAATTCGTAATATTTTTATTGAAAGGAGTTAAAACTAAAGATGCAAAGATACACCGTATCAAATTTTTAGAGTAAAGACTAAGTAAATAAGTAACAATATAATGTTATATGGAATACATAAGTACAGTTTGGTTTTGAAATAAATGTTGAGTAGCAGGGTAAGAAGTGCAGAATAAATATAGATTACCTATTTTCGTTATTTATTCAAAATAAATTCAATATTTTCTTTATTTATTCAAAATAAATTCTATATTTACTTTTATATTCATGAAAATAAAACAAAAGAATTTTGAAGAAAACTGACCTCGATGAGTTTTGTGAATATAAAGAATAATAAAATGCGTATTAAAATCTATATATTGAATTTAAAGACTGTAATATTTATGTTGAGAGTATTTTTTTTTTCTTTTTGCCGTTATATATTTTGTAAAAATAGGATTTCTGATTCCTCTGTGATAAGTTTCTGAAAATGTAAACAGTTCTAGTCGGTGCATATATAATACATGTAATTTAATTGAATAAATAAAGAAAATTAATCAGTTAATTTAAATTCTATATCTCAAGTTCTACATCTAATTATATATCCATTTAAAAATTTATTTAAAAAGTTATTAATTAATTGAAAAATGTATCAAATTTTTATAGTAATGACTAAGTTATTATGCAACGATATTTATCTATATCTATACTTATAATAAAGCTCAATGTGTGTGTGTGTGTGTGCGTGCGTGTGTGTGTGTGTTGGCGCTCTACAGGCCAGACCATTGGACCTACAGCTACCAAATTTGGTACATGTATATCTTGGAGGTCCGGAATGTGCACCTCGGAGCCCTTTTTTCGAATTTTTAATTAGAATTTGAATTAATTAAAATTTAAGCGAAATTTCGACGTTTTTCCGCTATAACTTCCGAAATTATGATCGCATAAACATGATTTTTACATCAATTTAAAGATAAAAAAATTAGCTTTCTAACGGTACAGTTTTTTTAATTTACAACGTAAGCTTCTATTTTTAACGAATTTTTAAAGAAATATTTTAACTATGTTTTTATCACGTGACTGGATAAAATAAAAGTTAATAAAATAAAATAAAATAAAATGCCGGAAGTTCAAATAAAAAAAACTATAATCGTAAATCAAGTCTAAAGAAATGCAACTTTCTGCACGTGACTGGATAAAATAAAAGAAACATAAAATGTGATATATTCTAAAAAAAATAAATGCTAAGCAAAGGTTTCTTTAATCGTTTGCAATATCTAAATCATTTATTTCATAAATCATCTTTATTTACAGAAAACCTGATTGAATTTAGATTGAATTAAATTTTGAAAATTTAAAATTGAATTTAAAAGATTGAATTTAATTTTGAATTTTTTTAATATTTTGGAAGCCTAACCGATAGTTAAAAGTGACTGATTTATAAAATTAAAGTATATTATTAGGAAAAGGTGTACTTTTAGAACTTTCCGTCCATCATCTTAAAGAAAATATTAATTTCAGGTATGTATTGTTAATTCATTAGTTAATTTAAATTCTATATGATAGGTACCATTTGAAAAGAAACTTATTGAAAAAATTATTAGAATTTATAATACCTATTTGAATAATACTTTAAAACCAAAACAGTTGAAAGATATTCAACATAATAAAATATTTAACTCATATTTAAAAAAAAATTTGGAATAGAAAGTATTTGTATATCAAAAATAGCGGCGCTAGAATTTTAACTGAGTGTAGTACAGAAAAAAAAGAAGCTATATACAATCAATATTATTAGCAATTAAATTCCATACACATTTAAAACATCAAAATGTAAATACGATTCAAATTTCAATTATTTCAAAACTCTCAATAACATCTCCAATATTTCATTTTAATAATAATATTTTAGATGAATAAATTGTTTTGTACATTCGATCTATTAGGCAAAGAGTGTTTTGAAAATTGTTTACGTTTTTGTAAGCCTTATTTAATCAATAATTTTATAAAAAATTAATAAGTATAATATACTGCAATAAATTGTATCTTGTTTTCCAATAATTAGACTGAGAATATAGTTAAAAATCTTTTAACGTGGAATAAATAAATAACTAGATTCTCTTGTTTGCTGGTTTCGTTTTAAGTACTAATAAATAAAATTGAATTAATAAAAAGAATATCCAAACACATAAATTTTTGGTTATATACAGAAGAACGTAGTAACATTATTTTCAAAAACAATTAATTCATTTTTTTCTTAGAATTATTTAGCAAACTAAATAAGATTGATTTTATTTAATATCAAACATCAAATTAATTTTTAAAGGACAAAATTGATTAAACTTTATTAATTATAATATTATTTTTGTCATAGAATAATTATACAAAAAATATTACACTCGGTCTTCTTTGATTATTATAGTGTCCGATTTGGATTCATTAACGAGTATCTTTTTTTCCAATATTCTTTTTTTTCCATTTTCATTAACATAATTAATGATTCAAAACTTAGTTTTAAACTAAAAGTGACATTGGGGGAAAATGTATTATTTAAGATGTCATGTAAAAAAAAAAAAAAAAAAAAAAACCAATGCCATTTTAAAACAAAGTTAGTTCAATTAGTTTTATGGAGTGAAAAAACCCCAGGCTTCATATTATTATGCCAAATATACAAAGTAATTAAAAAAGACCAGATGAATCCTTACTTTTTCGCTATTTCATTTACTTAGGGTTTGTAATAATAACAAGAGATAGAGCAATGCATCCAAATTATAATATGATATTCTGAATATCGTAATATGTTACGGAGATATCATATGACTGTCGAAGGTCATATTAGAACAAAATGTTTGTTCTAATATGAGAATGGGTGACCCATATGTGGACATCATTCATTGTTTAAATCCTTCAAGCAAATAATTATTCTATTTATTTCCCAAATAAATCTTATTTTGCTTTGCCAAATAGGCAATGAAGCATAAATACTCTATTTTGAGATATGAGGGTCTTCATATTGCTTTACAACTAAAAAAATCATTACATTTACATTTACATTAAAAAAAATTACATTTCTCGTCTTCAAAATGTTTACAGTTAGCAATTTACCAAAGGAATTGATCTTTGCAAAAAGGCAATTACGGTACTTAAAAGTACCAAAATTAAGCATGCATCTATTAATCATAGATTTGGAGCCAACCATTTTGCAATCGGATAAAGTCCTTTCACTCAGTTTATATGAAAGTTAATCGATTTCATTTTCTTTCCTGACTTACTTAATTAACCACTATGTGCTTATAGTTTGAAATGAATCTGCAGATTTATACTTACATGCATTCATTATCTCGTTCTTACCATCATTCGTTTTCTTTGAATCTTCTCTAGAGACTGCTGATGCCTTGTACATCTAAGATATGTCTGTCTTTAAAATCTGAGTATAGTGATGTGAATACATTTAATTATTTTTAAAGATATCAAAGAAGTGAAAATCAGTTTCAAAAAATATTAGTTTCAGCAAATGCGGATAGCTGGAATGCTTATTTTATAGAATCTTTTGTTTGAAATAGGAAGTATTTTAAAATGTTTTATTTATAAATTTTAAATTGCATGTTTTTAAATTTGCTTAGTGCAAGTAGATTTAATGCAGCATGCAAATTATTTTTAGAAAATGTGGGGACCCTTCAAAGCAATTGACATACTTTTTAACAAAAAAAATATTAAATTTAAAAAATGAAGTTTTCATAAAAACAAATTATTCGCAAAGAGAGTTTATTATTATCTTAATCTTATCAAGAATGTTTACTAGATGTTTTAGAAGGATTAATTGGCTTGAAATAATATATGCAACGGTATATATATCTGTTTCACTTCATTATTGAAATTTAAATTCAAGACAAAGGTAAAAAAGGATAGCGAGATCTCATAATAGAATGAGAGGGAACATACAATATCATTATTACAATTAATATATTTAATAAAGGGGTGTTTAATAAATTCCTCCAAAATTGGTTAGTTTTGAAAGTTCTATTTTAGATTTTAGATATTTTCAATAATTGTATTTAGCGATCAGTAGCTATTTACATTAGACAAATTTACAAGATGAGAACATGTAATCAAAGAGTTCGTTTTTAAATAGCAAGCATTTTAAAACTGTGCAATATTATGCTGTTGTTGTGACTTATGGCACTTCACAAGCCTGCTGAGAAATACTATCAGTGATTTAAGCCGAAATGGGGCGTCTCTTGTTCTTTTAGTAGCCCCAGCTAGGACGTCTTAGCTACTTCATTATTCCCATTCACTTGCACAGCCGCTTTTTACAGGGGACACATTCACTCTACTCTCAGATAGAACATAAAAAACCAACCATGCTCAAACCGGGACTCGAACACGGGACGCTCAGATCACGGTGAAGACACTCTACCCCTATGTCAGAATGCCGGCACAATATTATAAATGCACTTAGTAGATCTTTGTTAAGAAGCAGAAAAAAACCCCACATTTTAATGTGTTTTTTTTTATTTTGTTTTCTAAAATACTTTATGTATTTCATTGTAAACTTTCCCAGTTCTTGCAGTTTTTATAAGGTGTTTCTTTTCGACTGACTTTTTTGATTAAGTTTTCTACAAAGCTAACGTCATTGTATAACTTCATTACTTCCCTTCCTTTATTTTAAAGTTTAGAAATTACATATTATTTTTCATGTTGGTGGCATAAAATGTGAAAATTACCACTTTTTTTCATCCTACTACATTATCTTTAATTAAATTTTTAATTATATTCCTGGCTGGCAATAAATGAGAATGCCGCCTCTAGTCTTAAATTAATTTTACTTAATAATTTATGTCTGTGAAAGCAGTTTTTTTAAATCAATATTACCATGACGCAACCCAATCTCTTAAAGTTTTTCATTCATTGTATCTTTTGGTAGCTACTTATTTATTTAACCTGTTTGTCCCTAAAACTGATATCTCTATTGGGGTTATTTGCTAAATAAATAAATAAAAAGGGGAAAAAGATCTTGTGAATTTGCCTCAATAAGAGAAAAAAATATAAGAATTTTATATAATATTATTAAATAGAAAACATTGATTTAGAAATATTTAAGAAAAATTGTCAGTGAATTTGTATCTTAATTTTTTTTCATTGTAGCATTTCTAAAATCCCCGGGCACCACAAAGTATCACACGGGGCTTACAGATGTAAGTATTTAACACATAATAAAAGAAAATAAGATATTTAACACTTTTGAAGAATTAATAAGAAAATAAAATAAGAAAATATACGTTAGAAATAAGATAATTTAGCAGGTTTCAATAAGAAATTTACAAAACTTTCCAAGAGCACTACAGGTGGAAAAAAGTCGGTAAAAATCTGGTGGCTAATTTATATTATTAGCTTGGAGAGCCAGTCTTAGATTCTGCCTTGCACCCGCAAACTTGGAACATAGAAGGAGCACATGTTCAACATTTTTCTCGCCACTGATGTTACAGTCACAGGTAAATGGTGGAGACAAGTTAAAATTATATAGATAGCTTTTAAAGTCGTCATGACTGGTAAGAAATTGGGTTATTCTATAATTTGTATAAAAATGATGGCAAGATAATCTGTTATTACTGGATGGGGAAAATTTCTTTGCTAGCCTCTCTTTATTTAAAATGTGGTAGTCTTTTTTAACAAACTCCACCATGTTTTTTCTCGTAATCTTCCTGTAAAAGAATTTAGAAATGTTATCGGTAATGTTGATTTTTCGCTTTTTGTCAGCCTTTGTGAATCATTCTGTTCGCTCATTTCCATAAATGCCATTATGTCCACGAACATTCAAGCATCTTAAATTTAAAAAAATGATCATGCTTTTGTTTTGGAAAGTGAGTTCTGCAGTTGTTTTATAAAATTTAAGGGAAAAAAACCTTTTCGAATTATTTTTAATACTATATTAATTTCTATATTTCATTCGTTTTAATTTGTTTAACTTCGATGTCACAAATTTACAGTACATAATTTGTTTATGTATAGCTATACCTACAGCCATGCGTATTATAATTTTTAAATTCAAAATATATTGTAGAGGAAAGAGATAAAAACGAGAACAGAAAATTAATAATTAGATGCTGCATTGTACTCAGAATCACGTTTATCAATGAATGTTAAATAAATTCCTGTTTATTTACTTTTTACATATATTACACGCACACTTAAAATTAGGCATGCGATGATTCAATTCGTCTTTGTTCAATGTCCATCTGTAACTAAAAATTATTTATAAGAACTTATAAATCCTTGCAGTTTTACTAGATAATAATAAAGCTTTATTTTTTATGCAATCTAAACAGATAATTAACAAATCTTTAGCTTTCAGCAATGGAAGGCAATCACAAGATTAAATATTTGATGAAACATTGAAAAGGGTATAAATTTTAATGCTGCAATTCAATTTATTGATAAAAGTCAAGCAAAAAATATTTTGATATGATTGCTAGCATTCAGAAAAAATTTAAAAATTATTAAATGTTAAAGGGACAAATTTTTAAGCAGTGTCAGAAAATGTAATGTTGACTATTTTTCGAAAGCATCAAGGAAAAATCCTTAAATTTCATTTATCTTTTCTGTAAATTATTTTCTGTTTATTTTTTTTACAAATTTTCGCTGTAAAATACTCATTTTCAACCAATTGCAGATTCGAGGATTCTTTTATAAAGCTTAACAATCACATAAGGTATATGGTATATAACAGGGTATATAAGATATATAACATTCCTATATTATTGCCTGAGATAAAGACTGAATTTCTAGAAATAAACGGATTTCAACCGAATGTGCTTGAAATAGTGTTGCTAAAACTACAATTTGAAGAAAGGGGAACCATATATCTAAATAGTTGATAGTTGACATGCGAATACACAAAGGTCAATAAAAGATATATGCATGTGGAAAATTCTTAGCTTATAGCTACAAGGCAGCTTTTTCAAAAGGCGAAATTTGAATCTATTTTCCCAAACATTCAAAATTCGATTTTTTTTTTTGAAATACTGAGTTTGTACGATAAATTTTGCAGCGTTATAAAAGATTCTCCAAATTTTCAAGTGTGATACTGCTTCTCTATAGTATTGGAATGTGTACTGATCTTTATATGTGTCTTATAAAAAGAAGTATTTTATGATTTTAGTTAGACGTGACCGAAATATTTGTCAACCATTTGTTTCCAGATCGCTTATTTAGGTGGATGAGGTGTCTCCCAAATCTTTAGCATGGTTCGATTAGCTGAGAAGAATCTTGATTGTGCTTGGAATTCCTTATTAAGCTAAACGATTCTATTTTTATTCTTCCACATAATGCATCATTGCAACGTTCAAATCTACTGCCACAGATTTTTGGGGAATGTACTGAGATACATTCGTAGAATGGTTCTAATTTATAAAATATTTGCCTTTTTCCAGTAATCAAATTGTGAACATTATTTTTAATGATAAAAGGCTGCTTTAAAATATTTGTAAAAAGCAGATTATATGTTATATAATACGTTAATCATGCAAGTGTAATATTATGCTACGTTATGCAAATGAAAGAAACAACATTAGTTTTATATTTTAGTTAATAGAAATATTATAATACTTGAATGAATGGAATTCCGTTATATTATTCAATCGCAGGCGTTAAATGGATTCCAGAAACTAAAATTTTCTTCTACCTACATTTAAAAGCAACTTATTATTATTATATTACTGAAATTTCTTCTATCTGTATTAACTTTCAAATTGGTAATTTTAACAACAAAACATTTTATTACAATTATACAATAAACCTCACAATATTAAATACTAATTCTGTCTTTAGGCAAATAAAAAAGACATTGCAATATAATGAGATATTTTATTAACTTTCAGTTTATCATTGCAAATATAATTAATATTTTGTGCTGGAACATTGTAAATAAGGATGTTACTTCCATACTTTCAAATGTATTACGTCATATCCAATAAAATCCAGCTAATGGGAAACTTTACTTAAATGCTATGTGCAAGCATTATTTTAATTTCAGGCAATGCACATATATTTTAAAAAACAAAACGATTTGCAACATTATTTTTAAATTTAACCAAAAACAAAGTTTAAACTGAAGCGTTAATATGTCAAGGGAATTCAAATATATATATATATATATATATGTTCAAGATGATGAATATTGGGTTTTTCCCTTCGCTGAATTATTCTTACAGAAATATTTTATTAATCAATCATTTAAATTCAGTTTCATAATTTTTAAATACATTGCTATATTATTATTAGATGAATATCACCTTTAAATTAAATTATTAGAGATGATATTTCAATTTTATGTCAAAATAATAAATGTAATTTCTTTTACTGAATAATATGTTTCTTAAATTTAAAATATTCTTGTAGTATTATAAAATGTGTGAATGACTTGTTTCACACCTTAACTAGATAAATGTACAATTTGAGTCTTATTAAGAAATCCGTTTGCTTAGTATTAGTTTGCGAAATTATTTTTAAGCAATTGCTTTTTGATAAATTTAAATTGACGTTCTATTTACTGGACTCTGTAACAATTTGTTGAAAGAAATTTGTTTTCCTACAAAACTACCTGACAAATCAAATGATTATGTGCATAATTTATATTTACTTAGAGACATGTTTATTTATTAAAAATTTCATAATGAGGGCAAAAGCCATAAAGAAATACTTATGGTCTCAAAATGTATTTATATCCTTTTCATCAATGAAAAAGTTAAAAATCTGAATGAATTATTCGAGAGAGGTAATCTCAAATTTAAAATATAACGGAAATCCAATTAATTAATCACGTTTTTCATTCGGAACGAATGCATCACATCCTCTCAATTACTTGCAGGATGTAATTTACTCTTTTGCAAGTATGGAAAGAGATCCTAAAGAATAACAAATATTCTGAATGCTTGAAAAGTCATTAATGCAGCTAATACAACGCATGGGATAGAATTACTACTATTGACGTATATTTAAAAAAATGAAAGGGAAGAAGTTAATTAAGCGTAATTATCCTACGGTAATTAATTATGCATCTTTTTTCCTTACCTTTCCGATGTTGCAGTAGTAAGATGTTTATGATATATCCATTGGCGTAACAAATCAATAACGATCTATGTGAATTTAAAAAGTTAGGTACCCATAAAAGTATTACAGTATTCAGAGAACTTCTAATTACTAGTGAAAGAATAAAAACCATAGAAATACAAAAGGGAGCATTTAAAAATGTAATCAATTTTGTTAATGGAACTTTTAAGAATGCTAGACACTAGTTGTAAGCAACAACCATTCATTCATATTTATTACATATTACTAAAAAACGTTAATCATAAGCGTACTTTAATTTTCATTCTAGTTCTTCGAAGTAATTTCTTCAAATGAGGTAAAGAGTGTAGAGCATTGTTAATTGTATGTACCTAAAATAACTAATATACTAATGAAAAGTTCTGTATTTTACTAATACATAACTATAGAGTAATTAATATAAAATTATGACTAGAAGTAATTCTTTTAATGAACTGCTTGACTTCTTTAACTTCATAGAGGCCTAACATCCCGGAAATGTTGAATCATTTCATTGTCAGCTTTTAATAATAGTAATACTTACAGATGCAATTTTTTCTTCTCTTTACTTGACAGTGCTTGGTTATTCCTAGAGGAGGGCTATTGGAATCCATAACATTTTTCGACTAATTTAATCGAATGTTAAACCCATGGAACTAAGATATACGTTCAATAGAATTCATTAGCCTTTGACGAAAAACTTTTACTCCTACTACAAATTACTACAAAAATTTATGTTTAAATATATTTTTGCAGTAATATTTGACCCTTATTTAATCGACATTGCTCACCTCATAAATTTTAAAATATATTTTTTCCCTAAATTTGATTACCATAAAATATGAAATTAATTATTTAATTTAATTGTGCATTAATATGGTTTAATTAATACGGTGTATTTTTTCATTATTTTGTAGTTAGTTGTTTCCAATTGTTTCCCTTTTTCCTTCTTTTTATTTTTCAAAAACTATGAAAATATTTAATAACAATGTTAATAATAAAAGAAACAAGAAAACAAGTATATTGACAATAAAAATTCAGTAGAGAATTCGTAGTCCAATATTTTAGAATAAACATTTAAAGATATATAACCTTAGTTATTCACAACTAAATAAAATGTAGCTTGATATTTATGCAAATAATTTTGAATGCTGTAGATGGTATTAAGAGCCATTATAATTATAAATATTTTTTTCCTTCAGGACCTACTTTTAAACACAAACATTCCTCAAATGCAAATATAATAATGTATGAAGCGTTATCTCAAAAGATAAGACTCACTTCTTAAGATAATGTTATCTTTTGTAAAGATGACAATTTTAATTTTAAAAAGCCTGTAATTACATGGAAACTATCTGTGTAGTTAAAATGCTTTTGAACAAAATTCTTTATTATGCTGAAATTTTGAAAATGTCAGAAGCAAAATGTGTATCTTGGTAATTATGCTGAAGAAGGGCTGACGCTTTACTGAAGTGGACTTTTGAAAATATCCACTAAGACATTGTAGGATTTCAAAGGCTTTTTAATTTGTTATTTTAATCATGAAATAATTTTTTTGGCTCGTTTCTTTAAAAGCCCATAAAGTGGGCTAGCTGCCTATTTGCCTTTTTCACAACCATTATTTAGATTCAAAATCTTTGTAAAGAAAAACCAATATCTTAACCTTTAAATGGGAAGATAAAAATTTAGGACTTAATTGGAGAGCAGTGGTTTATGAAATCGCTTGTTCTTTCCATTCAAACTAAATTTTCCAATAAAGGTACTGGTATGAAAATCAACCAATATATTCTGAAGATATTTTTCTTGATATATTTTCCAAAACATGATTGAAAAAAGTAATTTTGTTTGAATATACAATTTCATATCAAATCACATGTTACAATAAGGATAATATTCGTGAAAAAAATCCATTACTTTTAACATTTTAAATAAATTTTAAAAAGAACCCCTACAGGGGGCATCTCGAAATGAGGATGAGATGCTTCCAGAATGGTGGTTGGATCTCGCCAACCTGCTGGGCATAATAAAAGGTGGAGGTTCTGAACCTTCCATTGACGACGGGATGTACTTCCTATGAGAAGGGCTGTACCGGAGCCGGTGATGGCCCTTAGGACTCACCTTTAGCTACCGCCAGTGTTGCTGTAGCGGTGGTCCAGTCATTCGGTCTTTGCATGGTTAATCCGTGTGCCTTAGAAGCAGGTCGGAAGTCAGTGATATGACAACATGTTAAATAGCATTTATTTTTCCATTTTGCAATAACTAGTATATGGTATAAAAAGAATATAATAAAAAGTACAGCAATTATCTGATAATTTTTTTAAAAAGAGTTGATAATGTGCATAACTGACACAATTTTTTAACGGCGTCATTTCTACTCAGAAACTAGTGAGCATTTGTCGCACGGTTTTCGAAGACAATTTAAACATTCAGGTTAAAAACTAGTTTAAAAATTAACCTGTGAATCCTGTAGGCATTTCTCTTGGTACATTTAATTTATTTTCGAAATTTTCCAAAATATATAATTGAGGAAAAAATTAATTATGCTTGAAGATTCATATATCAGAATAAATCGAATGCGAACTTAGGCCAGAAAAATCTTCTGCATAATTATCCTTATAGCTAAAATATTTTTCTGCTTTATTTAAACGTTTTCTGGAGCTCTGCGTTTTAAAGAAGATCAATAGGTTGAATGTTATTTCGAGGACCAAGTTTTAGAATCCTTTGTGAAGCATTGAATAATACTGAAATACTTAATGAGAGGTGCGGTCTCACAGATATAGAGCAAATAAATAGCTTAAATACTTTCAAAGTATATGCTGAAACTGGTTGAAACAGTGCATGGGTAGTGAAGTTCACTAAAAAAGAAGCTTCAGGATCAGTCCATTGATTGCTAAAACTGTAAAGAAGTGAACGGCAGTCCATCTCAATTGCCTGAGACTCGGCACATAACGAGTTGTTAACAGTGGATCGTTAGAACAATTCTGTCTTATATTTATCTTAAATGAAATCAATATTTAGTTTCTTTAATTACAACATTTATAACTGTGGAGTGTAACATAATTAAATAAAGGAACAGTTAACTTATTTCTTTAATAAGAACAAACGTGCAATTTTTAAATGTTAATATTTATCCCGCAATCCATTTTAGACAAAACCAAAACCAAATCTATTTTTCATATACATATATATATATATATATATGCGTGTGTGTGTGTGAAAAAATGTAGAGGACCAAATAACAACTGATCAATTCATATAACGGATAAAATTAAACGTTGGTTGTTAACCTTCCAGAGGGCGCGGCCATCATACCAACATGAAAGGTCACTCGTGTTTCTCACAAAAGCTATAGTAAATTGTAAAAATTCAATAGCGTAACTATTAAAATTATTTTTTAAATAGCTTAGGATTAATAACTACAATAACTACATTTTTTTTACTCAAAAAGAAGCAGAAACAATATAAACATAGATTGAAATAACAATATAAAGTGACCACTGTTAATTGAATTGATTTAAAAATAATATAAAAGAAATTGTCAATATTTTGACAGAACAATTTGCATATAAATTTTAGAAGTGCAAAAATACAGAATTTATGTATAAAAAGGAAAAAGTAATTGAAAGTTAGATATGTAAAGGAAGAAAATAGTTTCATTATTATTTCATTGAAGCGTTGCAATTTCAGCAAATGTGTTTAGTCTGCTCCAATAAGATAAATTTATGTCAAGTCTCACTACGTGACTCTAGTCTGTTTTTCTTTTTGGCAAGGTGTTTTCCCTGATTTCGCATCTTCCGATTCTTCAATACCTAGTTCGGCTTTTTTCTTTAGCACCTTTCATTTTAGCTCTTTTTTTAGAGATGTTTGGCTTTTTTTCAACATTTTCCTTCTTAAATGCATTGGCCAGCTGTCGCAACTCTAAAACAGTACGGATTTATTAGTAAAATCATACAGAAGCTGATGCGACAAAAATGTTACATGAACGGTCATGCGTATCTCTAAAATACAAATATCTGATCGGCAGAGACCTATTAACGCCACAAATTTACGGAGACAAGTGAAAGTAGGTCAAAGGGAGGCGACAAATATCCAAGGTCAGACGTTCCCAGTGCCACCAGATCTGAAGTTATAAAAAGAAATCAATCTCTAGTGTATCTCTCACATACGCGCACATAGGGTAAAATGAAGACTTTCACAGATTTAAAAATATTTATAAAGTGTTTAACATAACAAGCCCTTAAATGTCATACAGAATTCATTTCTCTCCCATAAAGTTGTAATTTTTTATTATGAAAATTTATCAATGGTAAAAAATTTGACCTGGTTATTTCAAGGTGTGGGTAAATCGTTAGTAAACCCAAGATAATCAAGTAATCAATTGATCGACGATAAAATTCTGTGCTACATGCACAAAACTTCTAAAAGGAAGGTACCTGGTTGAATAGCCGATAAAATCCATGTATTGGATAATAGTGCTCTGGCATCTGTCCAGGATCAACAAACAGCCGTTTGTTTATGCTCAACTTCGTTATTTGAATGTTTCCCTATCAGCGATGGTCTCGGGAACAATGTTGTGTTTAAACTTCGGAAAATTCAATGCTGCCTATCTCCTTCCTCGGTTATGATAGAATAACTGATAAAGTATCAGGCAGGTTCTATTACAAACTTGTGTATAAAATCTGAAGCAAATGTCTGTGCTTCATCATCCAGTAGTGATTATCCGTCTCATTTGAAAAAAATAAAAATATAAGAATGGTAAACACACACACGATAATAAAATAGATTATCCAGGAATATATTTTAATGAAGTAAACAATCATAAGAGTGTGAATATAAATAAATAATCGCTAATGTTTTGAAGAAAGAACTTAACTTATTTAAGAACAGATTAAAGTTTTTAAAATTACAATTCAAAAATGTTTGCAATTCATGTGAACAAATACTTCTGAAAACATGATAGATAAAAATAAATTTTCAGATTCATAATGCTTTATTTAATTCATTTTGCTGTATTATTCTAAGAAAAAAAAATGCCAGGGATTTTTTATCGTCACAAATTGTCGAGGTTTAAAAATTTGTATTAGATGAAAATGCATTACTATTTTACTTTCCTATTTTAATTGTTTAGGTAAAAATATTTATTTAGTTGTTTAAATAAAATCTGCTTACACTCGGGCAATGCACACTTTCACTACAAGCTTACTATGCTTCAAAAATGTGAACATTTGCTTTATAATATATATATATTTATATATATATATATTTTTTGATATATATACATGTTGCATATATATCATATATACTTTTAGTCATCATCAGGTTTACCGGATTCTAAGTCTAAAATTTTCAATTAAATTTCTTTTCACCTTTCTCATTGCTTCTTTCATTGCAATTTTTTAAAAATTGAAAGTTAAAAAATGTGTAACAAATATCAATTTTAAAAAAATGTACACTCTTCCATTCATTATGCAATGCTTGTATCTATGTTTTAATCAACTCGTCCAAATTGTCAACATTAATTTTAAAGCAGAAATGCATAAATAAAAACTAACACAAAAGCTGTCTTGATAAAGCCAGGAATTATTAAAAATATATAATAAAAGAAAGTATAACTATTTAACTTTAGTATTTTATATTTATAGTTGAATATTTTAGAGTTCGATTAATAATTTACAAGATTAGTGAAAGAAAATTTATGTATAATACAGTCTTTTAAAATAAGAAAGGCAATTTTCAATCTTTTCTGAAGATGCTGCATTTTCATACAGTAAATTATATTAAATTGAAGAGATAGTGTACTGGAAAATACAATTACTTAAAAAAATACCGTTGTTTGCTAATGAATTTAATGAACTTCAAATGAATGAACTGCAAGTTTCAAAAAATACTTTTAAAAGCTTATATAAATAGAAAGATAATTTCAGATTAAGGAAAACTATGCCTTAATTTCATGCTTAAATTATCAACAATAAAAAACAAAGTAATATTGACAGTAATGAGAAAAATTAAAGGTTTTTTTCTCTTTAAAAATAAATGATAGCATTGCAAAATTTTTAATTAATTCATTTTCTCGAATTTTTTTTTTAAATAAAGAGATATATACATCATGAAAATAATATAAATTAAAAAAATAATTATAAAATGATGTAAAAAATGTGTTGCATTGTTTACAAAAGAAAAGTGTGGAAAAAAATAAAAATGTCCCGTTATGTTTCATTAATTAAATTTTTTAATTAAAATCTAAAAATTCTCTTAGAGGCCTATTTCTATCTTCAAATATATTCATGAATCAAATTTAATATCACTAGATCAAATAGTTTGGTCTGAAGAGTGCTGAAACACACACACATATACAAGCACACAAATTAAATTTTATATTAGCCGAAATAGGAATAAACCAGAATAGGATTATTTAGGAATTATTGAAGCTTGAATGGGATTTATTCAAGATTCAATTAACTTTTGCATTTTACAATTAAAATGAAGAACATAATCTAAGAACACAATAAATATTTTTTCTTTTTAATACACTGGTAAATATATGGCCTGAAAGGATAATATCAAATTTTAGGATAATAATTTGTTCCTAAACTTATTTTTGAAACTTAATCTACAAAGTTATGTTATATTATTTTTGAAACTTAATCTACAAAGTTATGTTATATTATTTTTGAAACTTAATCTACAAATTTTAACATCTCTAATTTGAATGTAGGTTATTTTAATGAATGATTGTATATTTATGAAAAAATTAACATATTTTTACAGAATCATTACGGATGCAAGTGGAGTTTGAAAAAACAGTTTCTACCCAAACGGATGTTAACTGTTCATCTGTTTTATAATTATATAAATATAATGCGTTTAAAAATATATTTATGTATAATTATTATACAGAATGTGATTATAAAGAATCAGAATATTATTATATAATATACTAGCCGCCTTTGGTGACCAGCTGGTTCGCCATGAGTAATGGGTTCTAAAATTTTCAATTAAATCACATATTCATTAACCTTGAAGTAACTCCGTGCATTGATTGGCCTGAAGTTAATATTTTCTTTAAGATGATGGACTGAAAGTTCTAAAAGAACGTATTTTCTTAATAATATTCTTTAATTTTGTAAATCAGTCCGTTTTAATGATTGATTTAGAAGACTTATTGATGTAGCAACTTTTATTTAAAATATTTTGTAAAATATGGGTCAGAGAGCAAAGTATGAAGAAATCTCAAACTCAATATTCCTAAATGCATTGTTTGACTCAAACTACATAAAATGTAATTATTTACTTCATTTAGATCAAATTAATAGTATTAAACAATATATATGCCTATTAATAATATTTTACAAACTGGCCATTGGAAAGGAATTTGAATGCATATCCTGTATAAATTCAATCCTATATAAATAAAGATAATTTATTCAATTAATGATTTAAATACGATCATAGAATCCTTTGCCTTGCAATTTTTAAAGAAAATATCACATTTTATATTTATTTTATTTTATCCAGTCCCGTGATAAAAGTTGCATTTCTTCAGATTTAATTTGCGATGATAGTTTATATAGATATATATGTTTTTTTAATTTGAACTTCCTTCAAAATGATGGCAACACGGTGATAAAACCCAATTTTTTTCCTTTGACGTGCTCTTGCAGATTTTATAGAAACCTTAGCTTTGCATTTAGTTTTTTAGAAACTATCACATTTTATAATGAAAAATTTATATATGTTGAATTAATGATACAGATATTGCAAACGATAATAGAAATATGGCATTAAGTCGGGATTCCAATGCATATCCTGTCTAAATTCGATCAGGTTTACCGTAAAGACGATTTACTGAATTAATTATTTAGATTTTGCAAACGATCATAGAATCTTTTGCTTTGCATTTATTTTTTTTAGAAAATATAACGTTTTATATTTCTTTTATTTTATCCAGTCACGTGTTAAAGGTTGCATTTCTTTAGACTTGATTTACGATGACAGTTTTTTTTTATTCGAACTTCCGGCATTCTTTTATTTTAGCCAGTCACGTGATAAAAACATGGTTAAAATATTTCTTTAAAAATCCGTTAAAATTAGAAGCTTACGTTATAAATTAAAAAATTGATACTGTTAGAAAGCTATTTTTTTATCTTTAAATTGATATAAAAATCATGTTTGTGCAATAATATTTTCGGAAGTTATAGCGGAAAAACGCTGAAATTTCGCTGAAATTTTATTTAATTCAAATTTTAATAAAAAAATTGAAAGAAGGGCACCGAGGTGTACATTCCCGACCTCCAAGGTATACATGTACCAAATTTGGTAGCTGTAGGTCCAACGGTCTGGCCTGTAGAGGCCAACACACACACACACACGCACATTGAGCTTTATTATAAGTATAGATATAGATTACTATACAGAATGTCTATATTCAATGTATGTGATGGTCACTAGCAAATGTTTTTTAGTAAAACTAAATAATATTACATTTGACTAAATTATTTCACTCCTATCTAGTTTGGCATCAGATGTGAAAATACAATTTACCATTTAAATCATTATAATTGAAAATTATTATGATTAATCCTTATACTTTTGTAATGGTTAGATGCTAAACCTTAATAATTGACAAGTGTTGCTTTTTAAAGAATAGAAATTAAACGGAATGCTTTCATTATACTGAATTGAATTCCATGTTTTAAATTATTCTGAATGGAAGTTTGTAATATTTATATATGGTTTATTACATAGATTCATAGATATCTAAATAATAATTTATCAAATATCAACATACATTGCAAACGATTTCTCGAATTTAGTTGTTCTGATTTAAGAATTCTGTTCGCAAATGTTACATGAGATCAATTTCCTGCACATAACATGTTAAATTATTAAATTGGTTTTATTAGCTTTGTATCATTACAAACAAAATTATAAAATTGAATGTGTTCAAAAAATACTACGTGAAAAAGCTAAATCCAAAATAAAGAAATACATTTTAAAGCTGAAATTTTTTATTGCAAGAACAATCCTGGCGAAAAAAAAAAGTATCAACATATTGCAAAAAAACCTTCAGTACCAGTATATTACAGTATAAATAAAAAAATGAGTATGAGTGTAGTACAGTATAAAGAAAAAAATTGAGTATCAATTTATTACAGTATAAACAAAAAACAAGTATAGAGTTACAAGAAAACAATTACAACGGCACCAATGATGAGATAAATGAAACAGCTCTCTCGCAAGAAAGGGGAAGAATGCTCTACCAAACAAATTTAAATATCAATCTCATCCCCAAATGCGATATTTGTAAACTGATCAAATTAACCATTAGGTCTTAATTAATCATCAAGTCTTATTCGAGTATTATTTATCTTATAGATTTATAGTGTTTCATGTACTATATTGATACATCATACAATTTCTATTATTGTAAAAGTCGTGATAAGTTTTACTGATAATTTTATCTCAGAATAAATAATTTTATCATTATGCGGAGATTACTGTAACGGAACACATTACAGATTGAATGCAAGTATATTTTTCAAATGTTATGAGAAATTATGGAAATAATATCCATGTATATCTCAGATTATTAAACCGTAGTAAATATATACCAGATACTGACATATTCTGATGTATATTTGCTATGTATGAGATACTGATAGATCT
Source organism: Argiope trifasciata (assembly GCA_026543055.1). Classification (NCBI taxonomy): domain Eukaryota; kingdom Metazoa; phylum Arthropoda; class Arachnida; order Araneae; family Araneidae; genus Argiope; species Argiope trifasciata. The sequence goes on along the minus strand of JAPMOQ010059539.1, from coordinate 841,209 downwards.
TTTCAAATCTGTATATATGAAAGTATGCGATGATCACTAATAAATGTACATTGATAATTACAGTAAAATGAAATAATATTACATTTGACAAAATTATTTTACTTTTATCTACTCAATGAAAGAGCTAGTCTGCATAAAACATTTAAAACTGAATATTGAAGAAGGAATTCAATCAGCTTGTATGATGAAACTTTTACATCAATATTTAAATTATGTGAACAGAGGAAGACTAAGCTGTAGTTTAAATAAATAAAATGATGAATAAAGAGTTGCGCAATAAACCTGAGAAAAAAAGTAAAGAAAACAAAAATGTATGCAAGTTATCCTTAGTGAAAGCTAATGTGCAATAAAAGAAATAATGCGCATATTTTTTTCTTATTATTATATGTGTTCATTTCAATAAACACTTCTATTTTTGTATTATTTGATGAATATTACAAAAAAAAATATTATGTGAGTTTGAAGTATATATCTTTAACAACACGATTTTTTTTTATTTTATAAAATAAAAAATAAATAAAATGAAAATGAAAAAAAATGGTGAGTCGAAGTTGTGAGATTGATGATGTTGATGAATATAAAATGTGTGCAAATAATGAGTTTTGAAAGGTGTTGATGAATACAGAGTATGTGCAAAATTGGGTTTCCAAAGGTAAAGAAATCGTGAATAATAATTATAAATAAAAATTAGAATTGAAACTGACAAAAAAATAAGCCTTGTTAAATAAAAAACCAAAACATGAGACAACGTATACTGGGTGCAAAAAAGGTTGCAGAAATAGTGAAAGTAATCGAAAATAAGAAAAGGTATAAAATAAGAAGGAAAATGATAGAAAAAAGAGAAGAAATAAGAAACAAAAAAAAGCTATATATAAAAGAAGAAATAATAACAAAAATTATTAATAATAGAAAAAAAAGGAAAAAAAAATCAAAAAAGAAGGTTTCATCTTAATTAAGAATTCAAAGATGCTCAGGTCAGGGTAGAGCTCGCATTTAAAAAAAGTCGATGAATAAATTATTCAGATATTGAGCGGCTAAAAGGAATTGTAGATTTCTCTTGTAATAATATATATAAATCTGAAATAATATCAATCAATGCCATTGATTCGTTGCGTCTGGTAATCAGTTTTTAATAATTTAATAATATAGCTGATGCAGTAATTAATTTAATAATATCACTAATTTTGGTTTACACAACAAGTATGGCACTGTAACTGCATAATACCTCAGTATCTCGATTAGAATAATTAAAAACGTCTTTCTCAAAACATATAATTCAATTCATTAATAACATCCTACTTCTTTTAACCTATAGGAAAGGTATTTTTAAAGATTCCATTTTTTATTCCTGTTTTCATTAGGATAAAAAAACCAATCATCATGTTTTACCATAAAACATGGTATTTCACTGGACACGAACGCATGCCACATGAATTTTTTTTATCTATATTAGTTCCTTGTAATGTTACTTCTTAATTATGTTTTAAAACTTTATCACAAAGAAAGAATTATTTTGAAGGCAAATTATATTGTAGATATTTAAAAATAATTTTAATCTCACATCTTATGATTTCGAATGATAATAATTATGTGGGAGTGCATAGTTAATGAATTCTTTGATGTATTAATGCTTTTGCCAAACGATAATGTAAATCAATAAACTATGTTAATGAGATTTCTCAAAATAGCTTCAGTTAATGATATTTCTCTAATCAAACTAAGTAACGACGTTAATATATTTAATAAGTAAATATCATTACGGATATTTCGAATAAAATTCAATGTCCTTGATATCTGAAGAATATAAATTCTATATATTAGTGAGAATGAAAAATATTTACTCATTATATTAGCCGAAATCTAATTATAAAAGTAAGTATTTTTCCTATGATGGAATTTTATTCTAAACTTCTTAATGAGAACTAATTATATGAATGACATTTAAAAAATTGTTATATACATGTAAGAAAACACAATAATGTAAATAAGATTTTTTTGGTTAATGGGATAGTAAAATTAAACCAAGTTAATAAGATTTTTTTGTTAGTAAGATAATAAAATCAATCCAATTTAATATGATTTTAAGTTAATATAATAATTTTTTTATAAAGTTAATTTTTGAATTTACAATTAGCAAGTGTGTGTTTTATTAATTGGCTTTGTTTTTTATTATTTATTTCACTTCTTTTAAGAGACATAAATGATTTCTCAAATGTTTCATACAATCTTTATAGTTTCTGGTTACTTTTTAACATGAAACCTTTCTATAATTTTGTATCATAAAATATGCATGCCTGAATATTTCATTTTTTGAGACAAGTTTTATTTTTTACCATTGCAAATAGAAATTTGAAGTTGTTATTTTAATTAAAATAAGTAAGGAAGTTCTTTGATTATATAAGATGCAAAGAATGACAGTTTCTGTTTTGAAAGTATATAAAAGTCATAAAATTCTCTTACAAACCTTATTGCTTTTCCAATCTTACTTAATGACATTCTACTTACTAATTTTTACACTTCTAAATCAAATGATTTTCCATTTAGGACATTAAGGGGTGCAACATAAATGCTCAGGAGCACAACATAGTGGATGATTTCTTTAACTGCAGTACATTTTTAATTTGATCTTTTCATCTCGTATAGAAAAACAGAGTGGATGATTTCTTTAACTGCAGTATATTTTTAATTTGATCTTCTTATCTCGGATAGAGCACAATATAATTATACATTTTAAGAGAAAAAAATCCTTTTCTAGGACATGGGAAACAGAGAACAACTGCAGGAAAAGAAAGAAAAAGTAGCTCAAGCTCATAAACTCTCAGGTTTCACCACAGCATTCTCCTTTTGAAACATCAGTGCACTTTTAAAGCGAAATATTTTCTTGTAATTGCAACAGCTGCACGTAATAATAGTTTGTGTTTAATGATACCAAACAAACACAGAGTACAATTTTAATTTTAAAGGAACTTTGGATCCTTTTTAACTTAAAGGATCTGTAAAGCTTAATTTGACAGGCAAAAGGAGTTTGCTGGAAAGTAATGACTCCTCCGAGATCTTAAAATCTATGAGAATTCGAGAAGTGTTTCTTTTCTAGATCTAATGGGGGAAAACAGTAAATGACTTTTAAAGCCAGGATTTTTGAATGTTATTTAAAATTTATTAAAGGACATTTTGACTTCGTTTTGTATTATAATATGCAATGCATATATATTTATGATTTCCGTAAGATTTGCGGTGCGTTGGAAATAAGAAATAAAGTTAGCCAGGAATATATGTTCGAGAACAGTTTCGCAGTGGAAAGAAATTTAAAAAATTTCTTATCATAATTATTAATTATTAGAATATGATAAGTATATATCATTACCAATATTATTAATATTTAAAAAGGTAAAGAACGCATTATTCATTATTAATTATTAGAAGGACGAAGAATGATGTTGATAATAGTGATAATGGTTTTTTTTATTAACGAAGATGCATTTTTTATTTTAATATTTCTGAAATTAATCTGCTCATTGGATGCATTGCAAATTAAGTACTATTTGTTGCATAAAAACAGAAAGATGCCAGAGTATTTCAATGCAGAATCTATTTTATTGATACTAATGTAATACTATTTTGTTGATACTAATGCAATACTATTTTGATGATACTAATTCAATACAGTATCAATAAAAATATATTAATTGAAGTATCAAAACAGAAAGATGAGAAATAACCGAAAATAATATATAAATTGTTTGAAATGATACTATGATATTGTATTGCTGCAAAGAAGAATTTTGCCTTGATTTTGAAAATAAAAACATTTTAAATACACATTAAACTTCTTCATTTTTTACACAGGTCACTTTTTTAAGAAAAGAAAATCTATATTCAATACTGCTCTTATAAAATATTTTATTATTATAATTTGAAATTCTGGATAAAAGGGATTATTTCAAAGTCTTGTTCACTAGTATCAAATCTATCAAAGTCGTGTTCATAAATATCACATCTGTCAAAGCCGTGCCCATAAGTATCGACTCTTTCAAAGTCGTGACCATAAGTATAACTTCTTCAAAATATTGCAAAGGTGAAAGTTTTCAATTTTATTGGAAACTTTCGTTTCAATTTTGTGCTCAATAGCGAATTTTTTAGTGACAAAACAATTGGCATATCACAATTTTATAAATTTAAAGCTATTTTGAACTTTTTACGATGAGGCAAAAATATTTTTTTTTTAAATTTCAAACTTTCACTGAAATTGCCTAAGTCAATATCTTAAAACAATCCAATGGTTTATTATTGAAAATAATAGAAAAACAAACTAAGAAGCAAGCAGATTTCCAAAAAAATGTCCCTTGCGATAAACAATAAACAAAATACTTGTATGCAGAAGTACTAAACATTTTTTAAACATTTATCTGCAGGGTACATTTCCCAATGGACAAACCCAACATTTCATTCTTTTTCCTATTCAAATCTCTAAACCGTTTCCCAAACAACGGGCCAAAACTAAAAATAAAAGAAACAACACCCCGAACACACTTTGCTATATGTCGAAATGTATTTGCCAAACGATAAATTTTGCAACAATATAAACGAGCTTAGGAGTTTTCGAATTCAATGTCACTTCCCCGCAGCTTTCGAATGTGCGCCGTTTTATTTTTGGTACGAGGCCTGATAAAAGGAAGTATTTATGATTTTAGTTAGACGTGACCGAAATGTTTTTTTCGTCATTTGTTTTCAGACCGTTTATTCAGGGGGAGGAGTGCTTTTCAGAATCTTTAGCACGGTTCGATTGGTTCAGAAGAATCTTGATTTGTGCTCGGAATTCCTTAGTGAGCTAAGCGGTTCCCTTTCTTATTGTCGAACGGAATACATTCTTTCAACGATCGGAACTAATGTCTTGTGATGCTTCGTGGTTTATCGAAGCGAAATTGAGAAACTCGAATGAAGAGGATCTTAAAGTTCGAAATTGCGCTCGTATTTTTCCTTCCATTGAAGATACAGCATTGAGAATTCATTGTTTTTAGATTTACGAGAATTCAAGTTCCTGATATGCACAGAGCTAAAGATTTATTATTATATATTTAATGAATTAATTCTGTTTTAGGATATATTAATACATTTTGCAGAGTATGGAACAAGCACAATATGCGGAAGATGTTATTGTAGTGTATGTAAGGATGTAACTTCTATTATTGCGAATTATATTCCAGCTGTAGTTCTGCAATTTATCGGTTATTGATGTAGAGTTTTTATTCGCCTCTAAGTTCTTTTGTACTTTTTAAAGTATTTGTACGAGAGCTCATTATCTTTGTTATGTATGCACAATACATTCTAATTATTTCCGACTACACCTTCATAACAAACACCATAAATGTTATTTATAATATTATATGTAAAAAAAACAGATAAATAGCAAAACATTGCACAACTAAGATCAGTCTTTTATTCACTATGCTTCTTCTGGTTTTGTTTTTGCTTCAGATAAAATAATCATAAATGCTGTAATCATTCTTCTGATACTCCTTTACAATAAAAGCTGGGATAGTTTATCAACTTCTTTAAAAGTATAATAAAAAGGTTTTTAAAAAATGCGTCTTAAAAAAGTACTTTTTTTCATCAAAGTGTTGGAAAATACATGACCATTTTAATGGATATTGATACATTAAAGAAATGGTGAAGTTAAAACAACTTACATAGTCATATTGAATCGTCAAGAAAAGTATCAAAATTTGGAGGGAAAACGCAATGATAGTTTTGAGAATTTAACCTGCTCATTTTGATAACCAAAACAAGTCTCGAAATTTGTACTCGGATATATTGTTGGATAAGGGGTGGATATTGAGACAACAATCGTATTTAAATACAAAACTATTAGTCTGAGTGATAAATTTCAAACCAAAAAAAATTTGGATAAGAGAAAGATTATGGTATTTTAATTAGATTTGGAGTAAATATATAAAATGTCCAGATTTTCAAAAAAATACATGTTACTTTTTCTTCTGGTTGAAGCAATATATTAAAAGTTTTGTTGCAATCGGGAGAAGATCGATGCACTGCTTTCAATGCAAATATTCTTAAAAGTGTGATCATTGTCATTTCATTTTTGATGCGGTTATTTTATCAAACAATTATAATTTATTGTTTAGAATCAGAGTGGGTATCATTTAAGAAATAACATTTTATGGTTTCGTATTTTTTTGTGTGTATGGAAATGCATATTTCATTGAAAATTGAGTTGAAACCAAGATTTACTTCTTTATGTTCTTAATTGATTGAAAATTGATTTAATAAAAACCCATTTTCATTTTAGACTAGCCGCCTTTGGCGACCAGCTGGTTCGCCATGAGTAATGGGTTCTAAAATTTTCAATTAAATCACATATTCATTAACATTGAAGTAACTCCGGGCATTGATTGGCCTGAAATATTTTCTTTAAGATGATGGACTGAAAGTTCTAAGAAAACGCGTTTTCTTAATAATATTCTTTAATTTTATAAATCAGTCAGTTTTAACTATCGGTTATGCTTCCAAAATATTAAAAATGTTTTTTTTTGTCGATGATGTTGCCGACATATCAAATATGTTTTTATAAAGAAAGTGAAAAAGCGAAAAAAATTATTGAATTAATGATACATATATTGCAAACGATTATAGAAATATACCATTTCAATGCATATCCTGTCTAAATTCAATCAGGTTTACCGTAAATAAAGAAGTATTATTGAATTAATCATTTAGATATAGCAAACGATCATAGAATCCTTTGCCTTGCATTTATTTTTTTAGAAAATATCACTTTTAATATTTATGTTATTTTATCCAGTCCCGTGCTGAAAGTTGTATTTCTTTAGATTTGATTTGCGATGATAGTTTTTTTTTAAATCTGAACTTCCGTCATTGTTTTATTTTATTTTATCCAGTCACGTGCTCAAAAGCATGGTTAAATATTTCTTTAAAAATTCTTTAAAATAAGAAGCTTGTGTTATAAATTAAAAAACTGATACCATTAGAAAGCTAATTTTTTAATCTTTAAATTGATGTAAAAATCATATTTGTGCGATAATATTTTCAGAAGTTATAGCGGAAAAACGTCGAAATTTCACTTAAATTTTCATTAATTGAAATTCTAATTAAAAATTTGAAAAAAGGGCTCCGAGGTGCACATTCCCGACCACCAAGGTATACATGCACCAAATTTGGTAGCTGTAAGTCCAACGTACTGGCCTGTAGAACGCCAACACACACACATACTCGCACGCACACACACACACACACACACACACATTGAACTTTATTATAAGTATAGATGTGACAACATTGTAAGTTTAAAAAAACTATTTCTAAACAAAAAAGAAATCAGTATATCAGATAACTGACTGATATAACCATTAATAATAGGTACTATATGATATCTCACCATGTTATTCGATATTTTGAAGGTCGGGAAATATCATGAAGGTCTCAAAACTAATTTGTATATCATTATGCAATATTTTAGAAAATGAAAAAAAAAAAATGTATGCTAATCATTTTGCTAATAAAAACTTTTAGAAACAAGTTGTATTTTTTATTCATAAATAACTAGTTTATACAAAGCAATATAATAATAAATTTCAAAAACTAGAATTTTGATAAAAATATAATTCCCTCCCTTTATGCTATTTAAGAAAACGAATTCATCCATCATATGATTTTGTAACATAGTTTTTAATTGCGTTGGATGATCTTTGAACTTCTTGAAGTAATCAAGTCATTACATGATCAACAATAAATTATTTAACATCTAGAATGGATCTTTCTACAATAAAAGGAAAAATCTCAAGATCTGATTAATTATTCAATGGAGACCACACACATTTAAATTCTTTGACCAAATCCAGCTAATTAATCTCGTTTCCAACTCGCAAAAAATCCATTTCTCCAACCCCATCTCTTTCAAGAATAAAATTTGCTATTTCACAGGTAGAGAGAAAACTCCTAATGAATAACAAATACTTTGGATACATTTAAAGTCATTAATGCAGTTAATACAATGGATGAAAAGAATAGAACGGATACTGCTATTATGCATGCAAAAAATAAAAGAGCTAAGGAAGAAATTAACTAAGCGCAATTATCCTCCACTAATTAATTATATGCTTTTTTTTCTTTTAATCTCATCGCAGAAGTAAAATGTTTATGTAATACTAATTAGCATTACAAATCATTAACGATCCATGTGATCTTAAGCAATTAGTTTCAATGATCAATATTAATTGTAGGAAAGTGCCTCGAGATTCCATTTAATCAGCAAGCCAGCAAAAATTGGACAAAAACTAGAAGTAATAATCTTGCAATTTAGAAATCATTTCTCTTCCTTTTTTGCTATTGCTGAAAGTAAGAGAAAATACAATATAACCAAAATTCGTTGAATTGCTTTGTTCATCAATCAAGAAAATAACAGTAATTTAAGATTTAGTCGGTGCCTGTGGTTTCATTTTTCTGTTCTTTTAACCTAGATTACAGGCTATTAATACATCCATTCAAATTTCAAGCAATCCGATTTTCCTAAAAATTTATCCTGGCTTTGATTTTCATGAATTTATCTATATTGGAAATGAAAAATTCATGAATTTATCTATACAGTTCCATTTTTTTGTCAATTTGGCGCTAAAAATGTAAAATGCAAAAAATAGTGTTAACAATTTCAAGGTTAAGAATGAAGCAATATCATTAAATGTTTTCAATTTAAAAATTATTTGATATTATATCAAAATTTCGGCTCAGTCCAAGTATGAATTATAAAAGATAATTTTTATAAATTTTTAACCAATAATGGTAATTAAATGAAGCGGGAAACCCTTTTATCAGAAAGTTACTAAAAATCAGATAAAAACTAGAAGGAATAATCTTGCTGTTTAGAACTCTTGTTTCTTTTTTTGCAATTTCTGAAGGTAGGAGAAAATACAATGTAACCAACAAATGTTGAATTGTTTCGTACATCGATCAAGAAAATAACAGTTATTTAAGATTTAGTCGGAGTCTGTTTTTATTTTGAACCTAGATTTATTTAGGTTTAGCTCTCAATAGCCCATTCGAAGTCTGAAGTATTCAATTCGATTTAAAGCAGTAGATCTCGACGCGAATTCATCTTGGCTTTGAAGGTTTATAAATTGGTCTAGGTCATTTCATTTTTTCCAAACTTTAATTCCAGCTTGAAAATTATAAAATACATAACACTAGTGATAGTAAATGTAAGCTATGAATAAAACAATATACTTATACTATTTTTTTTTTCTTTTAAAAATCATTTTATACGATATTAAAATTCACACACTCCAAACTCCTTTCAAGATCAAGTTTTTATTTTTGAATTGAAGAATAAAATTTCATTTATACTTATCTTTGGTATAGTTCGACCTCTGCTAATAAAATCAATCAATAATGATTATTCAACTATGAAGAAAACATACAAAGCTGGTGAGCAAACGTGTCTAATAATTGTTCTTTTTCTGCCCAACGAGAAAAAAATATATTCAATTATTTTTTCATTGATATTTTTTTTTCTATATTTTGTTTTTCTCAACACAATACAAAACAATAAATACAAATTTATGGACACATATTTATTAATTTTATATTAAGTATGAAATGTATATGGCGAAATATCCATGTAACTACTCAATTTGGCATGCTTTAGCAAAACATGCAAAAGGAGTAGTAACATGGCGCAAGAGTTTTAAAAAGAGTAGTTTTTGTTCTTTAACAATTAATTCAAAATTGGTGTTGATTTCTCATAGTGTTGCCATTGATACGTTTAATACTATTGAGTTTAAATTCCGTTTTTATTCAATTACTAATATTAGTTCCCAATATATATATATATATATATATATATATAGAAATAGAATAAAAACGGAATTTAAACTCAATAGTATTAAACGTATCAATGGC
>JAPMOQ010059539.1:815906-830882 GCA_026543055.1 Argiope trifasciata | reverse complement strand
ATATATATATATATATATATATATATATATATATATATATAAGTAGGAATTGAATTTTAAAGAAATTTTATTTATTTTTTATAATATTTATTTACTTTATTTATTTTTTATTAAATGAGCAATTAAAGATTTATTATTTTATGTAATTATATTTTATGTATTGTTATGTATCTAAGACTTTGTATTAAATTATTTAATATTTCATTCTTATATGATCAGGATACTATGTAGTTATTGTTATCTATTACCTATCAGAAGCCGATTTCATTCTCAAGTAATCAGAAAATATTATGCTAACGACACCTGTCAAACAGAGTAACACTAGTGCCAAATATTATGATTTATTTCACCCTTATTGCCATTATTGGATTAATAAATGTAAATGGTACTCGAAATAGGGCTTAATTTATTCTAGATCTCTCAAGATATTAATTTTAAAACAGGTTTAAATGTCCTAACATGTTTCTATATCATTGCTTAGTGTATCATTCTTTTTCTTCGATAACCAGCTTGTCAGATTGTCGAATTGGTTTTAAACCACGAATTGCATACATATATTTAGTTTATTGTGAAAATTAAACATCTAAATCCGTCTCAAATATCCTGGATTGACTTCTACATACACTTTTTTTTTCTTCTTGCCAATATAGCTTTTCTATCTAATCAATCATGTAGACAAATGGGATAAGAAGTAAATTTATTTTCTACTTCAAATAACGATGGAAAATATGTCATAATATATTTCATTAACCACTTACTATTTAAATTCACCATAAAATTTAATAAGAATTCTTGAAAATAAAGCTGAAAAAGTTTTTGAAAGCTTAAAATGCCGAAAACGAACTGCTCAGTAACTAAATTAGTATCATTAATAGGAATATTTTTGAAACTTTAAACTGGTTTAAAAAGAGCATTCCTATAAAGCAATCAAGAGTTATCGTGGGAAAAAATTTTAAGCCCCAAGTAATTATTAATTAATTGAAATTTCGGTCAGCTTAATCCGATACGTTCATTATCTTAACTTCTAATACATTTCTAGAAAATTTAGTAGATCGACCTCAAACGGTATGTCCTGTTTCTTACGGTCACCTAACTGTATGTGATTCCTACTGATTACACCCCCACCTATTATTGGCAGAAAAGAAAAAAAATTATTTTTCAAACACAATTAAAGTGCTTCAGAATAAAGGTCAAGATATATCTTTACAACCAGCATTACAAATTTATTTACAACTAGCCACCTTTGGCGACCAGCTGGTTCGCCATGAGTAATGTTTTCTAAAATTTTCGATTAAATCACATATTCATTAACCTTGAAGTAACTCCGTGCATTGATTGGCCTGAAGTTAATATTTTCTTTAAGATGATGGACTGAAAGTTCTAAAAGAACGTATTTTCTTAATAATATTCTTTAATTTTATAAATCACTCAGTTTTAATGATTGATTTAGAGGACTGATTGATGTAACAACTTTTATTTAAATATTAATAAAAATATATTGTAAAATATGGCTCACAGAGCAAAGTGTGAAGAAATCTAAAACTCATTATTCATAAAAGCATTCTTTAACTCAAACAACTTAAAATGTAATTATTTACTTCATTTAGATCAAATTAATAGTATTAAACAATATATATGCCTGTTAATAAAATATTACAAATTGGCCATTGGAAAGGAATTTGAATGCATATCCTATATAAATAAAGATAATTTATTCAATTAATGATTTAAATATTGCAACCATCATAGAATCCTTTGCCTTGCATTTTTTAAAGAAAATATCACATTTTATATTTATTTTATTTTATCCAGTCACGTGATAAAAGTTGCATTTCTTCAGATTTAATTTGCGCTGATAGTGTTTTTTTTTTTTTTTAATAATTTTAACTTCCGTCAAAAGGATGGTAACACGGTGATAAAACCTAATTGTTTCCCTTTGACGTGCTCTTGCAGATTTTATAGAAACCTTAGCTTTGCATTTATTTTTTTAGAAACTATCACATTTGATAATGAAAAAAAAATATTGAATTAATGATACAGATATTGCAAAAGATAATAGAAATATGCCATTAAGTCTCGATTCTAATGCATATCCTGTCTAAATTCGATCAGGTTTACCGTAAAGAAGATTTATTGAATTAATTATTTAGATATTGCAAACGATCATAGAATCTTTTGCTTTGCATTTATTTTTTTAGAAAATATCACATTTTATTGGGTTGGAGGGAAAGTTCTGTCGTATTTTAAATAGGCAGGTGATTTTTCTTGTAAATAAAAAAAAACATCTGGATAGTGAGTCAATAGAATTTTTTTTTGTTTTTTTAGCTGCTGTATAATATAAAAGGTGCCCTTTTTTACCGTTCATCATTTACTTGTAATATTTAAAGGGAAAAACATGTAGGTAGGTAAAGTGCATTTACGGCACTGCATTTTATATGAATTCCAAAAAGGAAGCAACGCATCTGTTGCATGTAAAAATTTGTGTGCGGTATTTGGAAAAGATGTTGTAAATGTTCGTACTTGCCAAAGATGGTTTAGCAAATTTCTTTCCGGGGACCTGAGCCTCAAAGAAAGTGTTCGATCTGGACGACCATCCAAGATCGATAATGTTTTGCGATCCATGTTGGAAAATAATCCACATTTAACAAGTCGAGAAATTGCAGAAGAGTTTGGCATTCATCATACAACTGTTAGAGATCACATTAAATCTCTTGGGTTTGGGTTAAAGCAAAGTGTTTGGGTTCCACATGAATTAACGGAAAAGAATTTGTCTGATCGTGTAGGAATATGTTCATCACATCTGATTATACACAATGTGGAGCCGTTTTTGGACAGGCTGGTTACTGAAGATGAAAAGTGGATTATTTACGAGAATATTAAAAGAAAAAAAATCTTACTGCAAACCAGGAACATCATCAGCAACAGTTCCAAAACCAAGTATCCATCAATGAAAAGTACTGCTTTGTTTGTGGTGGGACAGGAAAGGTCCAGTGTTTTACGAGTTGCTGAAACAAGGAAAAAACATCAACGTGGATCTGTACTGCAATCAGCTGGATAAATTGAAAGCTATCAAAGAAAAAAGGCCAGCATTAGCGTCCAGAAAAGGAATAGTGTTCCACCACGATAATGTTCGACCGCATACTGCAATGGTGACACTAAAAACTGAATGCGTTAGGATGGGAAATCCTTAGTCACCCGCCCGTATTCACCTTTCATTGCACCCTCTGATTATTACCTGTTCAGATCTCTGCAAAATTATCTAACGGGAAAAAAATTCAAGTCTTTTGAAAGTGTTTCTAAGGCAGTTGCTGACTATTTTAACTCCATGGATGAGAACTTCTACAAAACCGGACTTTACAGGTTACCTGGAAGATGGCAACAGGTTGTAACAAATAACGGAGCATATATAATTGATTAATATTAAACACGTATTTTTATAAATGAATTCAAATATTTTCTTTATATTACGACAGAACTTTCCCTCCAACCCAATATATTTCTTTTATTTTATCCAGTCACGTGCTAAAAGTTGCATTTCTTTAGATTTATTTTGCGATGATAGTTTTTTTTTATTCGAACTTCTTGCATTCTTTTTAATTTTATCCAGTCACGTACTAAAAACATGGCTAAAATATTTCTTTAAAAATTCGTTAAAAATAGCAGGTTACGTTATTAATTAAAAAACTGTTTCTGTTAGAAAGCTAATTTTTTCATCTTTAAATTGTAATAAAAATCATGTTTGTGCAATAATATTTTCGGAAGTTATAGCGAAAATGCGTCTAAATTTCACTTAAATTTTAATTAATTTAAATTCTAATTAAAAATTCGTAAAAAAGGGCTCCGAGGTGCACATTCCCGACCTCCAAGGTATATATGTACCAAATTTGGTAGCTGTAGGTCCAACGGTCTGGCCTGTAGAGTGCCAACACACACACACACACATTGAGCTTGATTATAAGTATAGATAAGCAATGAAAATTCATGTTTATGAATGAGTAATATCAATTTAATTATTTGTTTCACTTTTTTATTAATTTGTCACAAGCATTTTTAGTAAAAATATTAATTATTTGAAATGAAAAAAGTGTTAGGTATTTCACTTTTGAATGGATACAATATAAGTATTCGTTTATTATATGCCAAAAAAAATGGAATTTTAGAAATAGCACTAAGAGTTTTTTTATTGCATTATTTAAACTTAGCCAGAAATATAACCGTAAGAAAATTTTCTATTTTTCTCAACCGTCACAACATAACCGTCAGATTATTTTCTATTATGCACAAAATCCTTCTTTTAAAAAAATAATGGAAATTCTCTTGAATTAATGTATTGAAATTTCATTAAATGTCGAATATTTATCCTATAAATTATAAAAATAAATGAAACAAACACAATATTCTTTACCACAATAAATAATCCAATTACACAATTTTCAAATCAAACATGTTATTAATTCTAAGATATCAGAAGCACTAGAAACTAAATATAAAAAAATAAGTTTAATTTTGAAAATATCCCTTTAAATTTCAGTTAATATCACTCAAATACAGGAAGTGAATAAGGAATTACAAATATTTTCCAGCTATAAATTATAAAAATATAACAAATAAATGATAAAAGTAGAATATACTTTACCAGAATAAAGAACCCAATTACACAATTTACAAATAAAACGTATTATCAATTCTAGGATTATTATAAACCCTAGAAACTAAAGCTAAAAAATAAGTTTAATTTAGAAAATATCTCTCTAAATTCCATGTAATATCACTGAAATATCGGAAGTGAATAATAAATTACAATTATTTTAGAGCTATAAATTGTAAAAATATTACAAATAAATGAGAAAAGTAGAACATCCTGTACCGCAATGAATAAACCAATAACCCAATTTTAAAACGAAACGTGTTATCAATTCTAGGACATCATAAACACTAGAAACTAAAGCTAAAAAATAAGTTTAATTCAGAAAATATCCCTTTAAATTCCAGGTAATATCACTGAAATACAGAAAGGGAATAGGAAATTACAAATATTTTTCTAGCTAATGGAAGCAATGAAGGAAAACGAAACTTCATAACTAATAGAAATTGAGGACCGGGTATCCTCTTCTGCAGTAACTGAATTACTTCGTAAGGTTTATGAAAGCACATTACGACGGCGGTGTCAAGCCATTTCATTGTCTCCTTTTGTTAAAAACTGCCACTGCTATTCTTTCTAATACTTCTTTGTTCCTTTTATTGGCAATTTTGGTTCCTGGGAGCATGTTACTGGAAAAGTAATAGCTTCTCTCTATCTATCTAGTCAGGTTTCACAGCTAGGGAGCGAGAACTTTCTTTTATATACTATGGCCCAGGAATAAACGAATCTGTTGTCTGAAACACTTTTAACACCTCTGTTATTGCGGGCGTTAACTTCTTTTCTTTAGTTTTATTGCTCCAAGTTAAGATAAAAAAAATCTATTCGAGATGGACTGCTTGAAAAGATCATTAGCATTTCGAATTGTCTAGATCGTTCTGTTTTTGTGTATAACCAAGAGTTTTATTAAAAAATTAGATTTGATCTTTTTTATATATTAATTTTATTTTTAAAGCATTGATTACGATTATTCTAAAATAAACTCATCTATTATTATAACGAAATTCATGTCTTATATTAGTGTAGTTATTTCTAATAATTTAAATAAGTATTAAAAATCATTAAAGTTGTTCTTTTAATTTTTTTTCTAAATACAGTATATTCCTTTATGTCTAATTATTAAACAAGAATATTAAGAATCAATGAATGCCTTTTAAACTTTTCATTCCAATTTTGTAATATTATAGATTTTTAATAGTAGCAGATAATCGGAGATTTAAGGTGAAACTCCATTTAAATAGACAATATACACTATTGTAAAACAAAACCAATTCGAAAAACAAATGTTTAGTTCGTTGAATAAAGTCTCCATTTGAGTAAGCGTGTGTTATCTTTGTATTAAGTTCGATTAACGTAGTAAAACGGTGTATCTACGTTAACTTCATTTACGCGACAATATTATCAATAACTTATAAGTTTCACAATAATATTTCAATAGTAGAATAAATTAATTCGCTTTTCTTCAAGAATCTAACAACGTTCGTTTTAAACTCATTTTATTCCTCTACAACAAAAGGCACTATGTATTTCTTCAAACAGTCTTTTTGCTTTTCACTCATGTAAATATAAATTGAATAACCCAATTAAATTTGAGTATTATAAAATAAAAAAATGAAGTTTCAAACTTAAAATTACAAAGTCTTAAATTTTATAACAGTTATCTTAATCAATTATCTAACAGTGCTATCTGCATCTTCTCGATTGAAATTTTAAAAAAAATGCAATAGTTTTTTTTTTTTAAAGTAGAGTAATGTTATGATAATAGAATCCTTTGCATCAAAAATTCTTCAAGTGCAAATTAAGTATTTTTGCAAAGTGAAAATTAAGTCTTAAGCGCAAATTGAATCTTAAGTCTTGAAGTCTAAACACTTTTTTTGTATTTGACACATGTAAATAAAAATTGAATAACCTCAGTAAATTTAAGTATTATAGAATGAAAAAAAATATTTGATGTTTCAAACTTAAAATTACAAAGGTTTAAATTTTATAACAGCTATCTTAATCAATTATCTAACAAAGCTCTCTGCATCTTCTCGATTGAAATTTTTGAAAAAAATGTAACATTTTTTTTTTAAGTAAAGTTATGTTATGCTAACAGAGTTATTTGCTTTAAAAATTCTTCGAGTGCAAATTAAGTAACTTTGCATCAAGGCTTATCTCAAAAGTTAAGGTAAAGTTCTCTGCCCAAACTGTTGTTCTCTCTTCTCAAGATATAAAGTTTCAAATTAAAGAGGCGCTAATTACACGAAGACTATTTGCGTAGTTAAGATGCCTTTAAACAAAGTTCACTTTTCTCTTGGAAACTTTGAAAACGTCAGAAACAAAATTTATCTCTCGCTAATTATGTTGAAGGCACGCCGACACCTTATTCAAGTTGACTTTTGAAAGTATCCATTAAGACATTGTTAAGGTATCCGACTGGGTTCGGAGCCTTTTTTTTTAAATATGCTTCAAATGCTTGTTATTATTCTAGGTTTAGTTTGAATATGTAACAGAATAATGAAAAATATTCAAAAATAAAAAATATTTTCATAACATTTTGAAAAAAAGGGAAAATTGTGGTTAAAAAACAGAAAAATTAACTGTTACGCCAACAGTTGTAGAGAAAAAAATTATAAGCAGAAATCAAAAATATTTTAGAAGAAGATTGTAATAACCAATATGCATGCTTTGAACTAAAATCCTTTGAATATGTGGAATATATACTGAGATATGGCTAAAACAATAGTATAAACAAGAATTTTTTGAAAAAAATGTGCTCAATTTGTCTATGAATACCTGTAAAATGCCTAAAACTGCATTTATATTTTAGTTTTTAGTTCAGAGCATAAAAAATATTATATTAAACAATTCTACAAAATTTCATAAGAATATATTCAGAACATATTGAGATATTGTGTTTATGGTAATGCAAAAAGTGCAAAAATTGAATTCTTCAGAAAAGGCTTTTAAAGTTTTTATTTTGAAAAAAAGCAAAATTATTATCGTTCAATATAGCTAAAACTCTCCTGATTTATAAGTTGTACCTTCCTTTATATCATCCTTCACTGATTTATTTTTTCTAGATGCTCTTCTTTTTTTTCTGGACAGTTTTACAGACACTGTAGAATGTCGAATTGAATCGGCTATTCTGTTATCATCAATGTTGATGAAACCTTTGACTTGTTCTTTCTTAATAGGCACACCTAACTTTTCAAAAACTGGTAATAAGCCAGTGTATCCAGAATTGTATATTAAAACAGCAATATATGTGCCTAAGCGAAGAGTTTGAAGTTCAACAAATGTTTCTTTGGGTACAACATTCCACAGTACACCGTTAAAACTTTCGTTACAATTCTGTGTTTTTCCGTGCAGACATTTTTGCAATAATTTTTGGTCACACAGTTCCATATATGATCCTTTTATTTTATTTATGATAGTAGGTGATAGGCCTGGTTTCTTTTCTTGAAGTTCTATGCCTGAAAATCTGGCTCTCTGGAATTTACACCAACTATTTGGTCCTTCAGGGCACTGACGATGCATGGGATTATTGGTGCCGGAACAGCAGTGAAAAAAAGAGGCAATGACGGCACTTTGCATTTTTTCCAAATTTCCCACATTACTACGAATGGCGATTCCATAATAGTTTTGCAGTCTATCTATAAATTTATCGGTTACTTTTCCTTTCCCACTAAGCCCTTTCGTGTTCTTTTTTAATTTACGGAGATGCCCTCCAACTCTTTTTTGTACATGACCAATGCACTCAAGTTTTTTAACTGAATTTTCACCATATATATCTTTTACAGTGCCAAAACCTTTGGAATCCCCATCACCGTAATATTCACTATATTGCAATTGTCGTAAACTTTCTGATCGTTCAAATATACGATAGGCTCCTACCACTTCCATATTGCCTGCAGACCCTTTATGATTAGAACATATGTGGGTTTTACTACTGTTAGTGCACCTAGAGATTTTGGTTTGACATACACGGCAGTACTGAGATAAGATTTCGATATCCAAAATCTTCCCAGTATCAATAGAAATGGCACTGACACAACCATTCAATGAGCTGTACCCACGACGTTGCCAAGTACCATCAACTGAAACACCACAGCTGATTATATCTTGGTTACTGGCCTTTTTCATATCTCTAACTTCTTTTGCAGCTGAATTCAAATTCAGTTGAGCACATGATTCAACCGTGTCCAGAAGTATCTTTTCTTGTTGACGAAATGAACACTTAGATAAAAAAGGTAAACTGAGAGTTGAACATAGTTTCTTTCCTGCAGTGTAACCACATCCTATCAACCTTAATCCAAACACAATAAATGTGTTTATACTGTTATTTTTGTTTGTTTTGGGAGTAGATGAAAAACCTTTCATGAATGGGCAATTTTTGCACTTCAAAACAAAATTTGAACACAGTCCAAACTTTGAATCCTCACTGAGATGTAAACCATTGGAGAAGCAATCAGGACAGCAAAGTACAGAAAATATGTTAAATAAAACAGACAAATCAATTATGCGATTTCCTGTCAAGTTATTGTTGATATCAGTTTTCAGAATATCAACATAAGAAGAGCAGTCAAGGTTCAATTTTGCTGTACTAGCAGTAGTGACATTTGAAGTTGATGCACTCACCTCATCACTTTGAGTAAATCTATTTCCATGAAAACTGCGTTTCTTGGAATGTTTAGATCTCGTTTTAGGCATACTAAAACCAGAAACAGATTTAGAATATACCAAAAAAAGTGATTTGAAGTTGAAAAAAGCTCGTAAATGATTCACTTGAGAAGTATTCAATAACGAGGAGAAAATAAACAAACAGAACTTCAATACAGCACATTTGTTGCCAATTTTAATGAGACAAATTTTGAAATAATAAATACATATACTTATTATCAGGCATAAGAGATATAAAATTATAATTTTAGTCATTTTTAATAATTTTTAACATCGAAATTCCTTGATGGATTGCAATATTTACATCAACTTCCGGTTTCGAAATGCCACTTCCGGTTTGACTTTTGTCACACTATGCTCAATTAAAACGGCCGTAACTTTATTTCTAAAGAAGGTAGAACAAAAAAAAGGACAGATTTGGAAAGCTAAAAGAACAGGCTTTGATATTATGCATTAAAAAAATTTTCATTACTTTTGTCAAATTTGACGATTTTTACCCAGTCGGATACCTTAAACTCCCTTGCAGTTGGAATACGTTATCTTTTAGGGAGAATGTATTTTTAGTCTACTTATTTCTAAGCCCAGGAATGGCGAACTGCAAATTGAAGTAAGTTGTTTCGTTTAGTTGTGATTTAACAACCGTAATTAAAACTCAAGTTATTTGCGAAGAAATGAAATTATTTAACTGTCGATAAAAGGATAGTACTTTTGCTGTACATTTAGTTTAAATGAATACGAATATAGATTCTGTAATTACAGCTTTTGTTTTTAAAGAATTCCATTTTTAAAGGAAATAAGTTAAGTTGACTTTCTTAAGAAGCTAAAAATTATAGGCGTTATGGTTAGTTCATGAGCTCATCATGGTTCTGTAATTCCAAGTTTTCGCTTTAAGAAATTAAATAATGTTGCAGTACTTTGTACATTGTTCTAAAATGCCATAAATAAGAATTTATTGAGACTTTATTATTTTTCTACTTGAATCTGAAAGTTTATCAGATTTCGAGAATTGTACAGCTAAATGATGCCAAGTCATATTAATGACCTCCGACCCGCACGAAGGCATATGGATTAACCTCGCAAGATTGAATGACAGGACCGAACTCTGGCGGGAATTGTGGTTGAGTCCTAATTCTCATCTTCGGTCACGGTACAACACTCCCAGTAGGGAATAAGTCCCGTTATCAATGGGATGGTCAGTGCCCCCAACTATTATTGAACCCACCGGGTTGGCGAGATCCTACCATCATACCGGAAGCATCTCATCCTCATTTCAAGGTATTCCCCTGGGAGAGAGACTAAATGATGGACAGTATTTATAGACTCTAGAATAAAACTTTTATAGCTGCAATAATGCTTAAAATATTCCACATTATACAAACAAATATCTTTCCCAAATTCAATAAAATTGATACAATGAAATATCCAATCTTATTTTTCAAATTCCTAAGCTAAACTTTTCCATTATGGAATCCATAGCCATAGAAACATGTGTATGAGATGCTAAAGACTCTATATCACAAACATAAGAAGATGTATTTATTTCAAGGAACTAATACATTTATTTTACAATTAAATCTCGATAATTGTGCTCATCTATCATATTGCATCATTGCTCATGCAGCATTTGAATTTATTGCTAAGAAAAGTCAGTCATAGCTGAACAAGTGAGGGATTCAGAGAGATAATGTGCCTACATTTTCTTTGACTTAAAATGACTTGAATGTAATTTTTCTGTTCGTATGACTTTTTTAAAAATTCGGATTTAAATGGATATTTTGGAATTTCTACTTAAAAATTAAAAGATCAAGAATTCACTACCTGATTTTTTTCTAGTAGAAATATGCGACAAAGTGTGAATACAAAGGGAATGGGAATGTTCCGACATACCACGTTCTTGGAGTTGGTGAAAGGGAAGGTAAAACCTTCGAATGGTGTTACCAGAGCTAAAAGAATGGATTAGGTGCAATTAACAGTTAGATGCACATCGATACAAAGGACATACTTTTATATCGATATGTATCAACAAGAAATATATATTCCAGTATATCGATATGCAAGAAACTCTGTTGGTACATTGTTTATGATGTTGATTTGGTTGCAAGCAATTCTTGTCTTTCGAAATTTTTTATTCACGAACAAGAAGGCATTGTAGACAAGATAAAAAACATCTTGAAGCAAAATACTCCATTCCACACCTACACACATATATTTCTAATTCGATTTTTTTTTCATTTTGTAAGTTTTTTTTAATTTATAATTACCAAACATATATAAGTATTATATTTTGCAGAAGTTTTCATATCTGGTTATTTGAGCAGGAATAATTGCAAAAAAATAATAAAAATTTTAAAGTAAATTGCTTATTTGTTTCCTTCATCAATGAACACTTTAAAAATCGTGTTAAACACTGTCGTTATAAGCACTGTTTAAATATTATATTTATATATAATTCAGTTAAATGCATAATAAATAAATTATTCAGAAATGTATGAATATGTTTATATAGAGATATATAATCGCATATAATCTATTATAGCTCTTGTGAATAAAGAAATGCATGTTTATTACATCTATTTCTTTGCAATCTATGCAATTAAGCATTAAGCTAAAAATTATTATTAAGCTAAAAATTACAAGAATTAATTCAAATATAAATCAATAATGCGAAAACTAATGATAATTCAGTTTTTTTAAAAAACAATAAACATAATAAAGCAAACAAAGTCATTTTATAAAATAATAAAAATATTTAAACCACAGGTGAATAATGAATGATATGTTTTATAACTACTGCTAAAATGTCTTTCAACTCGCATAAACATTGAGGAATATTTAAATAAACACTAAGAGCAATAACGTTGTTATTAAAAACCTTTTCTGAAAAGAAAAGATTAATTTTCGCAACAAATATGATGTAAAACGTTACCTAAGGTTATCAAATAATTGGTGAACTATAAAAATCTGCAATGCCTATAACATACCTTTACGAGGAAAGCACTAAACTGAATTGCCTATAACTATCCTAATAGGAGAATGGTGTTCTGGCATTTGTCCAGAACCAACATCAGGCTCTTGTTTACGCTCAGCCTTGCAATTTTAGTACTCCGCTTTCAAGAGATATTCTGCCAAATAGAGCCTCATTTACACTTCGGAAAATTCGCCGGTAACACCTGATATCTAGTATATAGGCGAGAAGAACGATTCATCAACTATCAATCACTCAACAATTTAGCATGGGTACCATGTTTCGTATTACTGTAAGATTCTTTGTAAGTGGATTAAATGGGCTCAACGGTAGAGTGCATAAGTATGACAAGTGTACTAAAATGAAAATAGCTGGGGAAATAATTCGTTAAGAAATGAAGATTATAAAGACTTATGAGTATCTAAGGTTAACCAAAAGCTATAAGATGATAACAATATACAAAATACTTATCCGATTAGGTTCGAAAGAAAATTTTAGAAAAATTAGATTTTTTAAAAACTATTTAAAACAAAGGTTTTTGGATGTAGTATCAAAAATAATACAAAATATTATAAATCTAAAAAAAATATATGAAATTATAATATGTTTAGAGAAAAAAGAAAATTTCTAGTAAATTCTAATGAAATTTAACCCAAACGGTTGCAAAACTCTATGCAAAATTACACTCTATATAAAATCATATTTTTCCTTCCATACAAGTTAAGAATATAATGATGGATGAAATGAACCAAAATAAAAGAAAAGTTTTGAGATGCAAAGAAGGTATGGTTAAAAATATACGTATATGTGCATTTTTTACCATGAATTCGCAATTTATTTTTCAAAAACTGCTTATAAATGAAAAAAGATTTTACCGACAGTAAAAATTTTGATTCATTCCATTGCCCATATTACTTAAAAACACACAAAAGGTTTATTTAAATACCTCTATAAGTTTTAGAGATATCATGTTAGAGGTGGATAATAGGTTTCTTAGTTTTTAAATAGGTATCTTAAAATGCAGTTGAAAGGAATCTTTAATGATTGTTTACTTCAGTTTCTCCGTACGAGGAATCATTACATTTTGGATACTTTATACTACTCGAATGTATTACAGAATATGCCCATGTAAAAACACTGAGATTGAAATCGTGATTTTGATAGTAGCATATGAGAAATATTATATATTTTGTTGTTTCTAACCTTCGGTAAACGGCTGAGTCAATGAGAATATATCCGTCAAATGGTTTGCTATTGAAGTAGCATTATTTCGAATATTTTTCTTAATATTATCTGTTTATTGCACAAATGCACTTTTCTAATGGAGACCAGTGTTATGTAATCATAGCCTTAATAAAACGTAATTGTCCACCCAATTTATCTTCTGAATTTTGCAATACATTGCTCTTACTTTTTTTGTCTAGTAAACTACATAGATATTAAGTAGAAATCATTTCATCTTCTTGTATATATATATATATACACTGAAGTGACAAAAGTCATGATATAGCAATATGAAAATATACATATGGCAGTAGTATCACAGCGAAAAAGTATAAATGCGCAGTTCGTTTTCCAGAGCTTTCATTTGTGTTCAAGTTATTCATGTGAACAGGTTTTTCGTGATTTATGGCGGCACGACAAGAATTAACAGACTTTGAACGTAGAATGTTAGTTGGAGCTAGACGCCTGGGTCATTCCATTGCGGATATCGTTAGTGAATTCAACATTCCGATATCCACATTATCAAGAGTGTGCCGAGAGTATGAAATTTCAGGCATCACATCCCATCATGGACAGCGCAGTGGGCGACCACCTGCACATAACGACCGAGACCACCGACGTCTGTGTAGAATGGTCAATGTTAGTAGACAAGCAACACTTCGTCAAATAACTGCAGGAATCAATGTGGGACGTAAGAGGGACGTGTCCGATAGGACTGTGTGGCGAAACTTGTCTTCCTTGGGCTATGACAGCAGAAGGCCGACTCGAGTGCCTTTACTGACAGCACGACATCGCCTGCAGAGACTCTCCTGGGCTCGTGAGCATATCGACTGGTTCCTAGACCAGTGGAAAATCGTGGCGTGGTCAGATGAGTCACAATTTCAGTTGTTACGAGCTCATGGTAGAGTTCGAGTGTGGCGCAGACCCCACGAAGCCATGGACCCAAACTGTCAGCAAGGCACTGCTCAAGCTGGCGGTGGCTGCATAATGGTGTGGGCTGTTTTTACATGGCATGGACTCGGTCTTCTGGTGCAACTGATCCGATCATTGACTGGAAATGGTTATGTTCAGCTGCTTGCAGATCACTTGCAGCCATTCATGAACTTCACGTACCCACACAACGATGGGATTTTTATGGATGACAATGCTCCATGTCACCGGGCCAGAACTGTTCGCGATTGGTTTGAAAAACATTCAAGACAATTCCAGCGCATGATCTGGCCACCTAGATCGCTCGATATGAATCCCATCGAGCATTTATGGGACATCATCGGACGGTCCGTTCGAGCCCAAACTCCTGCACCATCCACACTTTCACAATTATGGACGTCTATACAGACAGCATGGCTCAATATTCCTCCAGAGGACTTCCAACGACTTGTGAACTCCATGACACGTCGAGTTGTTGCACTTCGCCGGGCAAAAGGAGGACCGACACGATATTAACAGTCATCCCATGACTTTTATCACTTTAGTGTATATA
>JAPMOQ010059539.1:797914-815806 GCA_026543055.1 Argiope trifasciata | reverse complement strand
ATGTACAGCAGAGACGAGCACACAGGACAGCGCACAGCAGTAATCTACTGCAGATAATAGCTCACAATAACAAGAGTAGTACACAGGCAGAAATTCCGTAGTGACAACGCCCACAGCTCACAAAACGATATGCAGATTTCAGCAAGATAGGGAATCATCTACACTCACGTAGGTCTCTTCCGAACAAACTGAAACTTCTGTTCTTACCTCCGCTGTTGACTCACTACTTCTCAGTTCAGGACAGCACCGTTCCCGATGACGACACAACTGGCTATGGCATCCGACACAGACATCGTCCGAATACGCCACACAGCGATCCAGCAGTCCTGCGTTCAGGACTCCTCAGTTCAAGACTTCTCTATTTAGGTCTACTCGACGACCACAGCCGTACTTCGTTCAGCTTCCATTACCTCTCAGTTCAAGACTTCTCTATTTAGGTCTACTCGACGACCGCAGCCGTACTTCGTTCAGCTTCCATTGCCTCTCAGTTCAGGTCTTCTCGATTAAACACAAGACCGTGTTGCTTCACTTCTCAATTCCACTCACTCCTCAGACTGGCTGCTTTATATTGTGATGGAAGGCCTGGCTAAACCTTCTGGAGAAATCAGGATCATTCTAGACGTATAACGGCTCCTAATGGACAGATCGGGAAAATTCTCGATGTTTCGGGAATTATCCATTTTGTCGCCAAGGTGGCCAAGTTCTGGGATCTTTGGTGTCACACCCATTCACTATTCAATACAGATTACTTTAAATCTGTCTTCATTACTATGGTAGTATTAGCACGGGAAAGCAAATTTACAGGTTTCTAATAATATATTCACTGATGGAAAAAAATCCTAACACCAAGAAAAAACAACGGTATGAGGGCAAGCACTATCCTGTTGGAAAACACCCCCTTGAATGCTGTTCATGAATGGCAGCACAACAGGTTGTATCACTAGACTGACGTACAAATTTGCAGTAAGGGTGCGTGGGATAACCACGAGAGTGCTCCTGCTGTCATACGAAATTGCTCCCCAAACCATAACTCCAGGAGTAGGACCTGTGTGTCTAGGTCGCAGACAGGTCACTAGCAGGCGTTTACCTGGCCTCCTTCTAGCCAACAAACGGCTATCACTGCGACCAAGGCAGAACCGACTTTCATCAGAAATCACAACAGATCTCCACTGCGTCCTCCAGTGAGCTCTAGCTTGACACCACTCACGTCACAAACGGCAGTGGTTTGGAGTCAGTGGAATGCACTGTACAGGGCGTCTGGCTTGGAGCTGTCCTTGAAGTAACCGATTTGTAAAAGTTCGTTGTGTTACTGTGGTGCCAACTGCAGCTCGAATTTCAGATGCAGACGCAGTACGATTAGCTACAGCCATACGCTGAATACGACGGTCTTCCCTCTCAGTAGTACCACGTGGCCACCCGGAACCTGGTCTTCTTGAGGCAGTACCTTCCCTTGACCACTGCCGCCAAAACTCATGCACAGTGGATACATTCCTGCCAAGTCTTTCAGCAATATCGCGGAAAGAAAACCCACCTTCTCGTATCCCTACAACACGACCTCGTTCAAACTCGGTGAGCTGATGATAATGGTTTCTTTGTCTTTTCAGAGGCATCCTTGACTAACATCAACCCACTACGTCAAATCTCAATTTTAAATAACGATAACGAACCTTACAGTGCTTAGTTAAAGCAAACCTCTTTTGCATGTTCATAGTGTTGCCACACTTACGCGCGTAGCTCGAAATTTGAATCGACGTCATCTTTCAGATGTATAAACACGCCTACCAAATTTCGTTTATCTGGCACAGCTCCTTCCTAGTATTGGGATTTTTTTTCCATCAGTGTATATATATATATATATATATATATATATATATATATATTTATATATATAGTGAGAGAGAGATGGGTAGATATATAGACTTAAACTGATTGTATATTTCCCATTCATTATACGTATGAAAATCTATGGTGTGAAACACAATAAAAACCAATTCATCTCTATTAAAAACTAGCCGCCTTTGGCGACCAGCTGTTTCGCCATGAGTAATGGGTTCTAACATTTTCAATTAAATCACATATTCATTAGCCTTGAAGTAACTTCGGGCATTGATTGCCCTGAAATTAAATTTTCTTTAAGATGATGGACGGAAAGTTCTAAAAGAAAGCGTTTTTCTAATAATATTTTTTCATTTTATAAATCAGTCAGTTTTAATGATTGATTTAGAAAACTGATTAATGTAGCAACTTTTATTTATAATATTAATAAAAATATTTTGTAAAATATGGGTTGCAGAACATTATGAAGAAATCTAAAAGCCATTATTCATAAATGCATTGTTTAACCCAAACTACATAAAATGTAATTATTTACTTCATTTAGATCAAATTAATAGTATTAAACAATATATATGCCTATTAATAATATTTTACAAATTGGCCATTGGAAAGGAATTTGAATGCATATCCTGTATAAATTCAATCCTGTATAAATAAAGATAATTTATTCAACTAATGATTTAAATATTGCAAACTATCATAGAATCCTTTGCCTTGCATTTTTTAAAGAAAATATAACATTTTATATTTATTTTATTTATTCAGTCACCTGCTAAAAGTTGCATTCCTTCCGATTTAATTTGCGATGATAGTTTTTTATTTTTTTAATTTGAACTTCCGTCAAAATGGTAAAATGATGGCAACACGGTGATAAAATCTAATTTTTTCAATTTGACGTGCTCTTGCGGATTTTATAGAAACCTTAGCTTTGCCTTTATTTTTTTAGAAAATATCACATTTTATAATGAAAAAAAATATAGAATTAATGATACAGATATTGCAAACGATAATAAAAATATCCCATTAAGTCGGATCCCAATGCATATTCTGTCTAAATTCGATCAGGTTTACCGTAAAGAAAATTTATTGAATTTATTATTTAGATATTGCAAACGATCATACAATCCTTTGCTTTGCATTTATTTTTGTAGAAAATATCACATTTTATATTTATTTTATTTTATCTAGTCACGTGTTAAAAGTGGCATTTCTTTAGATTTATTTTGCGATGATATTTTTTTTATTTGAACTTCCGGCATTCTTTTATTTTATCCCATCACGTGATAAAAACATGGTTAATATATTTCTTAAAAAATTCGATAAAAGCAGAAGCTTACGTTATAAATTAAAAAATCTGATACCGTTAGAAAGCTAATTTTTTTATCTTTAAATTGATATAAAAATCTTGTTTGTGCAATAATATTTTTGGAAGGTATAACGGGAAAACGTCGAAATTTCCCTTAAATTTTAATTATTTCAAATTCTAATTAAAAATTCGAAAAAAGGGCTCCGAGGTGCACATTCCCGACCTCCAAGGTATACATGTACCAAATTTGGTAGCTGTACGTCCAACGGTCTGGCCTGTAGAGCGCCAACACACACACACACACACGCACACACACACACACATTGAGCTTTATTATAAGTATAGATTATATATTTATTGAGATAATGGATTTTCTCAACTATATTCATTAAAGTTCATTTTCTAAAATTTAAAAAGTTACTTTATCTCAGCAGAAATCATCATGACGTAAACATATTTCATTAAAGAATTCATCGAATAAAACTTTTTTATTGAAAATAGCTAGCTATAATATTTGCAATAAAAAGGAATTTACAAAGAAGGAAAATATTAATGTTTTAATTCAGGATTCCTAATTACGAAAACTAAGATGAAAATTTCTAATAGAAATTCCTTGATTTTGATTATGACACTTTATAATTTGATTCCAATGATAATTTTATATTAAAGAGAAGTTCACGATTAAAAAATCATTTTCATATCAAAATTTTAAACTGAATGAAATAAGTTTATTTTAATCTTAATATTTATTATTAGATAGATTAAATACTAAAATCTAACAATATGTCATTGAGTTTCCATAATGTTAAACTCCTAGATAATAATGTTTGATTGTATGGAATATGTATCGTAAAGAATAGGATGAAAGGAAAGTTATTAAGTTTTCTAGCTGGTGGAATAATTTATATTGAAAACTCAGAAATGGAGGGAAAGATTATATTGCAACTGATTTTACAAAGCTGAATAAATTAGATAATTTAAATTATGGAATGCAAGCAGGATATTGAACAAATTATTTGAAAATATAGTATCTAATATAATCATTATAATATGATTAATTCATTAAACTTGCCTTTATTTTTATGACTCAAAGCAGATTCATTTTAATATTGATTTTATAAATCACCATAATTTAATATGTTCTGAACCTTTTAAAATGTTAACAATTTTAAACATGTACTTTTAATTATAAGTCGTGGTTTTTTCTCTAATTTATTACATCGTTTCCCTAAAAGTATACTATCGATTCTTACAATTCAAAACAATACCAGATTAGGTAATGGCATCGGAAATGGTTGGGTTATTTAGGAAAATTGATATCTTACTAGAAGGCCTTTCTTGTTTCCTACAACTTTCCTTTTTAAAGTAAATGTAGAGCCATTAAAGATGATGTATATGTCAGTTATTTGGATTTTACTTTCTTAATAGAATACTTCTCCCAATTTTCCAATAGCTGTACAGAAAAATGCTTAGAAGTTTTGCTCTTGAGAATAACTATTATTTAAATCCAATGGACTTTTATAATATCTTACGACTTTTTCTTCCAAAAAACAGGAAGAAAACCACTTTGCCGTTATTTAATTTGATGTTTTATACTCTAATAAATCTAAAAATTAAATTCATAATCGACTTTTTTGCTTAAAGTTTGTTAAAATTTGCTTCATTTGCTTCAAAATTTCATCTTCTTTTGATCTAAAGATAAATATTGATAGAATTTATTGGTAAAGGAAAATGTAAATTAGATTTAACTTAATCGGCGAATAAAATTTGAAGTAATTCATAGTGATAATTGTAATATATTGTTTTAAATTCCTCCATTTCCTCTTAGCAAGTTTCCAATGCTTCATGTTCTTGGGCCGTGGGAAATTATTTATGGCTTGATCTCCGACACATCATTGCATGAATCAAAGCTTGGGGGAGGGGAGTTACTTTACATCTCAAAGTTTGAAGCCATTGAGGAGTTTGATTACAGTTTGGACTGAAAAGTTTAAACTTTATAATTGAGATAATACAAGAAATTTCAGAGTTACTTTTCAGAATATATAACCATTTGCAATTATTTTTCGGCAAACCAAATTGTTGTATTTCACACTACGAAATCATGCATGCTAATGGCTTATGAATCTTGTTAATTTTAAAGAGCACGTTTGATATTCCGTATTCACAAGGAAATAAAAATAAGAGCAAGATTAATGAGACTCCAAATGGGTACATTAAACTTTATAGGAAACATCTTATTAGCTTACTTATATAATGCCAAAATGAAAGTACATAAAAGGGTTCTTTAGAGTTTATTCTTTTTACCATGTGCAATATCATCCCACTAGCAAGGCAACTGATTACAACTGCTTGATTTCTTTCTTGTAACGAAACATTAGCCCATAAAAGATCTCAACAAGTCAAATTGACCCTATTAGACATTATTATTGTACAAGATACTTTTTTAACGAAAACTTATAACTATATTATAAACCAAAAATAATGTGCAATGTTTTCTGACAATCTGAATGCTAACCAACTTTATATAAATATCTCAACAATGTTACTGAGCATTTTGTGCCAGTAAGGCTCATTAGATTTCACTAATGTAAGAATTAAAATAATTAATATTTCAAGAAATGGATAAAATATACAACTTTTAAAAATCTGTCCGGACTGAAACTTAGTAAAGGCAGTTCATTAAAACTAATCCTGCATAACTTAAATATTCTTGTATTTACCCTTGAAAACTGCCGCAGTACACATTTTGTATTTCTATCTTCATTCAGATTAATCCAAAAAAACTTTCATAATCAAACTAAAAGAATTTGCCAAGACGACAATTAAAAAAATGTAAAGAAAATTCCTAAAACAATTAGCCATTAACAAATTTATTTTTGCTTATTCTTGAAAAATAATTTAGTATTCATTCTATTTACATGTGTTAAAAGGTTCATTTAGATTCGTTCAAAGAGTATTTATTCTTTGAACGAATACATAAACGAATTTATATAGAATACTTCGTAATCTATAAAAATAAAATTGAATGGCTGTCTGTATGTCTCTTTTTTTTTTGCACTGCCCCACCTCTCATCCGATTCAATCCTTGCTAGATGCTTCCGAGTCGGATACTCAAGAAATTTATTTTTTTCTGCTGAAGATAGAAAAACATCGAAAAAAAATGTTGCCTGCTTACCCGAAAGCTCTTTAACTATAAAGTACACACACAAACACACAAACACACACACACAGACACAAACACACACACATATATATAATAAAGCTCAATATGTGTGTGTTGGCGCTCTACAGGCCAGACCGTTTGCCCTACAGCTACCAAATTTGGTACATGTATACCTTGGAGGTCGGGAATGTGCACCTCGGAGCCCTTTTTTCGAATTTTCAATTAGAATTTGAATTAATTAAAATTTAAGCGAAATGTTGACGTTTTTCCGTTATAACCCGAAAATATTATTGCACAAACATGATTTTTATATCAATTTAAAGATTAAAAAAATTAGCTTTCTAACGGTATCAGTTTTTTAATTTATAACGTAATCTTCTATTTCTAACGAGTTTTTTAAAAAAATATTTTAACCATGTTTTTATCACGTGACGGGATAAAATAAAAGAATGCCGGAAGTTAGAATAAAAAAAAACTATCATCGCAAAATAAATCTAAAGAAATTCAACTTTTAACTCGTGACTGGATAAAATAAAAGAAACATAAAATGTGAGATTTTCTAAAAAAATAAATGCAAAGCAAAGGATTGTATGATCGTTTGCAATATCTGAATAATTACTTCAACAAATCTTCTTTACGGTAAACCTGATCGAATTTAGACAGGTTATGCATTGGAATACGACTTAATGGGATATTTCTATTATCGTTTGCAATATCTGTATCATTAATTCAATATTTTTTTTCATTATAAAATGTGATAGTTTCTAAAAAAATAAATGCAAATCTAAGGTTTCTATAAAATCTGCAAGAGCACGTCAAAGGGAAAAAATTAGGTTTTATCACCGTGTTGCCATCATTTTAACGGAAGTTCAAATAAAAATAAATAAATAAATAAACTATCATCGCAAATTAAATCGGAAGAAATACAACTTTTAGCACGTGACTGTATAAAATAAAATAAATATAAAATGTGATATTTTCTTGTAAAAAATGCAAGGCAAAGGAGTCTATGATCGTTTGCAATATTTAAATCATTAATTGAATGAATTATTTTTATTTATGCAGGATTCAATTTACACAGGATATGCATTCAAATTCCTTTCCAATGGCCAATTCGTAAAATATTATTAATAGGTATATATATTGCTTAATACTATTAATTTGATCTAAATGAAGTAAATAATTACATTTTATGTATTTTAAATTAAACAATGCATTTATGAATAATGACTTTTAGATTTCTTCATACTTTGCTCTGTGATCCATATTTTACAAAGTATGTTTATTAATATTTTAAATAAAAGTTGCTACATCAATGAGTCTTCTAAATCAATAATGAAAACTGACTGATTTATAAAATTAAAGAATATTATTAGGAAAACGCTTTCTTTTAGAACTTTCCGTCCATCATCTTAAAGCAAATATTAATTTCAGGCCAATCAATGCCCGGAGTTACTTCAAAGCTAATGAATATGTGATTTAATTGAAAATGTTAAAAACCAATTACTCATGGCGAACCAGCTGGTCGCCAAAGGCAGGTAGTGTATATATATATATATATATATATATACATACAGTATATATATATTTACATGCATACATACATACATATATATGTTTTTATACATACATGCATATACATATGTGGAAAAAAAGTCAATATTTCCAGCAGCCATTTATTTTATGAAAAATCGGAGGCCATTAAAGGGTTCCATTCACACAACATATTTCCGTTTCATGCATGCTGCTGTGTATTGGCCAAAACAATTTTTGGATATCTTACCAAGAGAGAGAGGAGAAGAAAATAATTCATCATTTCCAGAAAGCCTGCTCTCGTCTTCATGACGTCACTGGACGGTCACGTGATGAATGAGGCTGGTAATCGCTCACGACAGGGTGGACAAATCAGTCCTTCCTCTGGCTAAGGATGCAGATAACATAAGAACATATTGGGGGCTCAAGGAATCTAGGATAAATATTTATAAGCCAGAACTCCCGGATAAAGTTCATAAGGGATTGTCACTGACAGTTAAAATTCTATTAAATGTTGATATATTTTTTGAATTATTGGATGACTTCTCTATTTGAATTTGCTATACAATTGTGCAAAAGATGTTACATATTTTAAGTTCTAGAATGACGAATAAACGTTGTTTTTAAGCAAATAAAATTATTATAAATAGATAGTAACAAATGTTCCATAAATATTGTCTTTATAATATTCCATTTTTTATCAAAAAATTTGATTTATAAGAGACCATAGTGATATTCGTTACAGTTATATGTAATAAAACTATAAAGGGATTTAATTTAAATTAAAACTATATAATCAAAACACGTATAGAAAAGTGTATAATTTGAATTGTACATAGCACAATAAAATTGTATTTAAATGTGCTTTTGTAATTAAATATTTGCAATTTAAAAAAGAGACACATATCATAAAAAATTATTTTACTAGCTTTCTTATATTAATCTCGTTTAAAGGAACTCGATACCTAATATATATTGCCAGCATCCTGGCATAGAGGGGGTGGGTCTTCCCTTTGATCTGGGCTTCTTGGGTTCGAATCCCTGCTTGGACGTGGTTGTTCTTCATCTAGTTATATCTGTGAGATGTGTGAATGTGCCCGTCACCCTTGTAAAAATGGGTTGTGCAAGCAAATGTGATGCGTAAGCTATGTCGTACTCTTGCCCCTAACCTGCATTACTAAAACAAGAGACGCACCCTTGGCTTAAAACTGTTGCTGAGTCAGCGAGCTTGTCCATAGCAAGTGACATTAGAAACAACAACAGCATATATATTATACAATATTGTATTATTTTAAACAATATTGCTAACATTTTTTAATATTAAATTATACAATATTCTGTCGCACAATATTGTGCTGTAGGATGCGCTGACAGAGAGGCTATTTTATTCTAATGTACCTAGTAAACCTTGAATCACATTAAGGCCTTATCACAATTTTCGTCAGCAATTTTTCGTTTCTACCCTCAAGAGCCAGTCAAGCAAGTTTTTCGTCATTGTCATCTTTTTTTAACCAGCTTGAAAATACCAACGGTAGTGACGGAAATATAGTCTGCAAACAAAAATCAACAAATCATGTGAAACTTTGAAGTGGCGTCACTTCCGTTGTCGTTCGCTGATGAAAAGTGCTGGTGAAAAGATGCTTTCACTGCTGCATCACAGTAGCAGAATCGTGCCATGTCCACATGTCCAGAGGAATTTTAATGAAAATAGATGTTTTATTATTTATTAACATTATTTATTTACCTGGCTATGATACCGTAATTTCTCGAATACTTTATGGAAAATATAATACATAGCTTGTAGAAACCTTGCATAAGACTTATGATCTATAACTTATCCATGTCACATATTTGTTTCTTTCAAGTTCATTTAGTTAAAACATAAATGAAAGTTCAGAAGAGAGGCCTTATAATAGACTTAAATAAAAACTCAAAGAAAAGCTTTAGTTATAGTTTACTTCTTACTTTTACTTTTATTGAGAATTTCACTTTTTTCATCGTGGGTGGGGATTACTTTTATTTGAAATAGTACAAGCGTATTATTTCAAAGACTGAGAATATCAATACTTAACAGAGCACGATCGGCATATCATTAAGATAGAAACTACTAGATTAACAATTGACTGAAGATGCACATTTTAATAATGCTGTGTCATCACTAAAAAAGTATAATGTCACATTTAATAATATTTCCCAGCATTTCATAAAAGTCAAATAAATTTCATAAGAATTCAATTTAGAAATGTCGTTTCAAATAAAGGAATTCTTTATTTTTTTTTACTCTGAAATATTGTACTTTCCCCAGAAAACTCCAAAGGAATCACAAATGATATCAAAAGAAAACTCAAAGCAAGAAAAAATATATCTGTAATAACTTGAAATGACGGCTCCGCCAATTGAAAATTAAGAGAGGAATTCTTTCCGTTTGATTCGAAAGAAGGTTCTTCTTCTATTCGATGTTTCTTTTGAAGTAAAAATTTCATTGTAAGAATAAGATACATGACATGGCAACAATAAGCTCAAATGACGACCAGAATAAGAGGTTGACTCAAAGTTAAAAGGATGAGCTGAGACATTCTTAGCATTTCACAAGTACCGGGCTTCATTAGCTTTTATTGAGCCCAGAAAGGGATATTGAATTGACGGAGGCTCCACTGTTGAAGCAAGAGAAGAAAAAGAATGGCATTGTTCAGTAAATGAATCTTGATTCATGGGTAGTAAATGAACCTCTGTATTCTTTTGTTGCTCAAACGATGGATGTTTTTGCTCACTTTCTTTGGAGGTTCACCATTCATTTTGAAGTTCGATCTCTTTAGATAAGCATATATGTATCAGATGTTAATGAAAACTTATACATGTCTGCAGCAATTTCCAGCATTTAAGGGTTCCAACAACGTTCAAAAAAAGAAAAATATATATAAATATTTTTTTAATTATTTAAAATTATAGTTTTTACATGCATTGTAAACTATTATACAAAATTCTATTAATGTAACAATATTATTTGAAAATATAATATATTTTGAGAAATGGGAAAATTTGTAGTAAATTTTAATGAAATTTAAGCAACACTGTTAACACACTAAGCAAAATTGTAAGACATCAATCCTATTTTTTTATACACAAGTTGTAGAATATAATGAGGAATAAATTGATCAAGAATCTATGAAAAATTTTGGTATGCAAGGTAATTATGGGTAAAAATACGCGTGTATATGCATTTTTCCATAAATTTACAGCCTAGTTTTTCTAGAAACACCTATAAATAAAAAAGTATTTCACCGAAATTAAATTTTTTGTTTCATATCATCACCTATATTATTTAAAACGCACTCTGAGACGTTTATCTAAATACATCTATTAGTTTTGGAGATATCATGTTAACAGAGGAGAATTTTTATGAAGATAAAAATTTTGAGAAAACTGAAGTTAAAGACAAATTTTAGATGAAAAACATGTGACCCTGAGTTATTGGTCAGGTCTCTTTTTTCTTAGAAAGGGTAAAGGGTATTGGAAAGAGCGAAGTTTGAACTACAAGAAAAAACAATAAAAGAAAAAATCACCAATGTGTTCGATAACCAGTGATTTTAACATAGTCGGATATCTTAATAAAAATTATGTCATGTGTCATAAATTAAAAAACTTTATTTTATCTGCATAAAGCGTTGATAATGTATTTCAGATGAATGCTGTCTCTTCAAAATAAAATGATGCAAATTTAGAAAGAAATCATAATTTTGTTACAGTCTGATAAAATTATAGAAAAATAATGGATGATTAATTATTATAGGTGTCTAAATTTCAAATAAAATTACTTACCTTTTACAAAAGAAATAGACTCTATGTTTTTAATACCTGAATTAAAGAGAAATAGATGATTAGACAAGCCATGTAAGATTGTTCCGATAAGCAGTCTCCTATCTCAGTCATAGTTTTATATAGATATCTGATTTAGTTAAATATAGTTTTAACAAAGGAAATAACAAACGCAGTGATGTATTATATAAAAACAAAATAGCATAGATTCACAAAAAAGAAGGAAATCAATTCGTTGCATGTAATCCTTTAAGTGCAAATATTATTATGATAATTATTAAATAGAAATAAATTACTTATCGCAACCTTTCGTTTTTATGATTTGGGCATAAGATCTGTTAAAACATCAGCATAGTGTGTTAAATTTCTGCCTCACTATGCACTATTTTTAATACCTTGAAATATAGTGTTATTGTTATTTTGTAACATCCATGAAAGATTTTCTAGACGTTTATATTTAAGCATGGAACATACACTATATATGAAAAAATTCTAGAATCTTTCAGGAAAATAAAGCAAACTTCAATTTTATTTTTCTGCTGAATATATTATATCATTTTTACAAAGATGAAACTTAACACAATTTTCATGGTTTTATATTGTTTTCTGAAGAAATAACAATAAAAGTACTAGAAAAATTCATAGGTAAATACATAAGTATAAGGATTTGGATATGTGTGATTACTTTAATCTTGAAGTAATAAGAAATTCTCATGTAGTTAGACAAAAGTAATAACTTTCAATAAGAAAAATGCTCTAAATGATATAAAAAATGCATTACAACATTTTGAATCAATGTATGTATTTGAAAATATATTCCAAACGTGTATTATTTATTCAGTCATCTGGCCTTAACTGCTATATTTAATAACATATCCATCCTGGCAAAAAAATAATCAATTGTGCGACAAATTTCACTCCAGACATGTTGGACATGGAAAGAGTTGAACGGCGTTTGTACGTATGTTGTGCTACAATGAGTGCACGTATAAAAATCTAATAAAGGGTAAAAATGTTGATAAATCAATTTTTAAGTACATATAAATAGCAGTGAAAGTTAAATTACACATCATCAGAATTATTAATATTTAGAAATATATTCAGAGCAATTTTGTATGAATTTTAACATCACATACTTTAGCAGTACTTTTGCTTTTAAAAGTAATTGAAAATTAAATTAGACATCATCAGAATTATCAATATCTGGAAATTTATTCAGATCAATTTTATATTAATTTTTATATCACAAACTTTTTTCAGTGCTTTGGTTTTTAAAAGTAATTGAAAGTTAAATTACACATCAACAGAATTATTAATATTTTGAAATTTATTTAGATCAATTTTTTATGAATTTTGATATCACAATTTTTTTAGTACTTTTGTTTATAAAAATAATTGAAAGTTTTGAAAACAATAATTCTTATTTAATGTATAATGAATTGACTCTATCACACTAATTGATTCTAATGCAACTTAGAAACAAAATCATTTCAAGGCCACAAAATCTAACTGAAACGATTTTTCACTCTTTTTCAATTTCATATCAGGGTTGCATATCCGCTGATTAAAAAATAATTTTAAACATGACTAGCTGGTACCCAGCGAGTTGCTACCGCCAAAAAAATTTAACTGCAATCATCAATAATTTGGCAATGTTTCATCGAAATAGGATTAACGGTACTATAGTAAATAATATAAATACAAATAAATATTCAATTCTATGTACTGGATTTGTGTATTCTTTTAGAATTGTAAAATTTGGTGTTCTTTCAGAATAGTAATGAAAGAAACTATTTATTATATCTCGTGATTCTTTTGATATTCCTTCAGAATTCTCAAATTTAATTATAGAAAATGTGATTAAAATGTTTTCTTCTAAATTGATTCAACATAGAAAGCATATTTACACCATAAAATCGTTAATATAGCTGAAAAAATTAAAATAGTGCAAAATTATTCGTACTATAATGTTTTTGGAAGTTACTGCGAAAAACGCTAAAATTAAATTTAAATTTAAAGCACATGGATTGATCTCCCCAAAGTTTTCTCGCATAATCTGTAATACAGTTGTTGCCTCTGAGAATGACTTGCATGGCATTTTTGTTCAATAGCTATGCAATATCAATCTTAACACGTGATTCCTTTAATATTAGTTCAAAGTTTTTAAATTTATTTTAATTTCAGAAATTCAAATTAATTTAATTTAATTTTAAATTTATAACTTAAAATGATTATAATTTAATTTTAAATTTAGAAAATAAAATAAATTTATTTTAATTTTAACTTTAGAAAAAATAAATTTAATTTTAGTAAATGTTATTAAAATATTTCTTTTAAAATTGATTAAACATAGAAAATCGATTTTACCATAAAATCCTTGAAGAAGTTAAAAAGATAGTTTTTGAAAATTAAGAAGGTGCAAAATTATTTGCACCGCAATATTTTTGATAGCTATTGCCAAAAACACTAAAATTCAATAAAATTGTTTTTAAAAAAACCTGGATTGAATCCCTCAAAACTTTCTCGCATAATCAGTAATAAAGTTGTTATCTCTGAGAATGACTTTCATGACAATACCTCTAACTTGAATTTTGCCTTTTTACAGAATCTATTGTCATCTAGGAGAGTTATTTGGAGATTAATCTTTGGTAAATAGATGCGTTGTGATTCATTTAAAAATTTTTTTTAGATAACTGTAATATCCCTATAACCATCCTGTGTAAGCAAGAAGATGACTGAGTTTCATTGCAATCGGAAGAAGGGTTTAGGAAGGCATGAGATACATTCATACAAACATTCATTTTTATTTATATAGGTTATTTCTTAAACTGGGAGCTAATTTCAGGTACTGGAATATGCAACACCGCGCATCCTTAATTAAACTAAGATCATTAGTGTTGTCGAAATTTCCTTTTCACCTGCGAAAGCATTTCTTGAATAATCTCTTTCGGATCACTCTTCTTGCTTCCTTAACACTCCGTTAAGTACCGGGATTCCTCCGGTTCATTCCGTGAAGGAGAGTAAATGGAATGCGAGTGGCATCTTGACGCAAATTAGGACAATTATTCCCCTCAGACCTTTTATCACGGTACAGTAACTCTTCCTTTTATCCCCCTGGCAAATAGCGAGCTTTTCTTCAGCTGGGAAATACTGCGCAGAATAAATATCACGAGGTAATTGTTCTTTAATAAATTTAGAATTGGTGGAATTGTAATATTTTCAATAACTTTTATCAGTATTTTTATTTAAACATTTTAAATGTAACGTACTCACTGTGGCATATATATTTAAATACAATATTGCATTGAGTCAAACTTATTATTAATGTTATTTTATGTCTTATATATTAAGATGGCTAAACATGCAATAAATAATTACATGAATAATTGCATACATATTCCACAAATTAATTCCTCCGGTTCATATTCCCCTCAGGGGCTCACCTACTATAGGTGAGTACGGATGTCCCAATTCCGTGGTACCCAGGGATATTTACTCTTCCCTATATCTTCAACTTTCTGCTTGATCCTTCCATTCCTAGAGGGTAGAGGAGGGAACTCTCCTTGAGAAGCTGTCACCGCTCTGTTTGCTTCCTGCTTTGCATGGACAGCAAATACCCCCACGTGTTTGCCGTGCGTGGTGACCCATTAGACGGGTGGTGCACTGTGGTCCACAGTGTATCAATCGGCGGGTAACTTGTCACCTGAGTGTTTAGTCTGCTAGGGATCAAGTGAAAGGGTCCTTCTCTGGGGCTTGACGTTAAGGGTGGTCAACATTCCTGGTGGTGATCCTGACCGTATAGGTTCCGGCTAGCACTAAGACAAGTGCAGAGGCTGGGAAATTCCAGAGCCGGTTACTACCTTCCCATGTTGGGCTTCGTAGTGGGTGGTCTATCGATACCAGAATTACTCTTATCTTGTGTATGGGTAAAGCTAAGAAATCTCCCTTCAGTGAGCGTCAAAGTGAACCAAAAATTTTGCATGAGAGTTTTGATAATTTTTTCATTGTTAAACGAAAGTCTTCATTTAAAGAGGCATTTCATACATTTTCACTAGTTTTAGTAGAAAAAGCCATGTCTGAAAATCTCGGGGAAGTGCCCTCAGTGCGGAAACTTCGTTCTGATGACTTGCTTGTCGAAGTCAGTACACGAAAGCAAGCCCAGACTATATTGAAAATAAATAATTTTGGTTCTATTCTTGTTACCGTCAGTGCACATAACACACTTAACTATTCTAGAGGAGTTATTTCGTGTGGCGGATTGTTTCATACACAAATAGAGGAAATCACTGAAAAACTTAAAATTCAAGAAGTAACTAATGTCCGGCGTATTACTATACAAAAAGATGGACAACTGCTAGACACTAACCATTTAGTGCCCACATTTCATGCTTCCAGAATACCAGATTCTGTAAAAGTGGGTTACATGAAATTGACCGTCCGGTATTATATTCCGAATCCATTAAGGTGTTTTAAATGCCATTGTCTCGGTCATTCTAAAGCTTCCTGCCATGGGATTCTTACTTACGCCCGTTGTGTGGAAGTAGACCCTGATAGTTCTGCTTGTACCGCGATTGAAAAGCGCAAGAATTGCCAAGGTCTTCATGCTTCCTTTTCTCGTACGTGTCCCTCTTGAGAAGGAAGTCTTCTCAGAAAAAGTTATGAAACAAATAACTTACGCAGAAGCAAAGCGAAATGTTAAAGCCCGTTCACCGGCACATGGAATTAGCTATGCAAGCGCGGCACAGAAACAAGTGACCTCTGTAGTCTTACCTTCAGTTTCTGTTGCATTTTAAGCATCATATATTAATTCTGAAACTTACCCTAAATCTGATGAAGTCTTTCTAAATTTGCTTTCAAATAACGTTGCTAAAAACTAAGTTTATCTAAATCTAGATCCCCAGATTGTTCTGCTGATCAACCGGACTTCTCTACATTGACTGTTCAAAACAGGAAAAAACTGAAAAAGGATTCTAAACTTAATAGGTTATTTGCCCAAAAGTGGGGACAAAGCATCAAAATTTCATAAAATGTACATAGTGCAGTAGAATTCAAACTCAATTCAGATAATAAGCAGTGTTCTAAGTTTTAGAAAACGTGCCCCCAACAAATTTCAAACACTGTTTCGAAGGAGGTTAACCAGTCCTCTAAATCTCCAAAGAATGAAATCACAGTTACTGATGAAAATAACTCTCATTTTTCTAATATTCCTAATGATAAAGCTGAAGTTTTGGAAATGGATGAGGAAATGGGTACTTCGAGTGCTCCGGAAGACATTCTGGAATACGATATTAGTGAGGATTTAGAGGAGACATCTTCAGATGTCAGTACACCCGCTCTCCCTACTCCTAAAGCAGCAAAACAAAAACTTAAATATATTATTCCGACGAAGTATAAAAATGTTTAATTTTTGCTTGTCTGTGCCTACTATGTTTTCACCTTTTATTGTAACAAATTGCTTCGTAATGCTCAAAATATACAGTTCTTTGCCTTCTTTGCAAATGTTAGTCTTTGCATTTTAATCTGGGGAAAAATAACTCTTGTTTTTAATGCTTTTTCATATTTTTCTGTAATTTTATTTACTTGGATTCTGAATTTTACTTCTGTCTTAATGAAATTTTTAAACTTTTACATTCGTGTTTTTACATTAATAACAGTAACTTTAAAATTCAATTGCATTACAATTTCAAGTTTTATATAATACCATATGCTTTGCTCAGTATGGCCAAATTTGGCTTTTGTGCCTTAAAACCTCAACTACCTACCTACCTTTTCGGTTCATTCCTTGAAGGAGAGTAAACGGAATGCGGGTGGCATCTTGACGCAAATTAGGACAATTATTCCCCTCAGATCTTTTATCACGGTACAGTAACTCTTTCTTTTATACCCCTGGCAAACAGCGAGCTTTTCTTCTGCGGGAAAATACTGCGCTTGAGTGGAGAGTAAATATCACGAGGTAATTATTCTTTAATAAAATCCGAATTGAAGGAATTGTAATAATTTCCATTTTTTAAACAGTAATTTTATTTTTAAAATTTAAATTTTACGTACTCACTGTGGCATATACATATTTAAGTACCATATTGCATAAACTTATTATTAATGATATTATAAAAAGAAATATCTTATATATTAAGAGGACTCATCATTATATAAGTAACCACAATAATAAGTGTATCTTATATATATTAAGTTTGCTCAACATGATATAAGTAATCACAATAATAATTGTATCTTATAT
>JAPMOQ010059539.1:765825-789231 GCA_026543055.1 Argiope trifasciata | reverse complement strand
GAAAAATAAAAAATTTTCCTTAATTATATATATGTTTTTAAATTTTAGCATCAACAAAAATAGAATTTAAAGTATATAAAAATTAAATCAGTGTTATAATTTTTCCAGATACTTATTAAATTAGATAACAGTAAACTCAAATTGCAGTTTTGTATATTTGCAAATTTATTCAGCTTTATTTAAGATTTTAGTAAAATTTTTCCTTTTAAAACAAAGAAAAAAAATTATTAAGGAATGAAATAATTTTGTAATCCTGCTTAGTTTTTGGGTTTGTTGAAAATTATCAACAACTATTGGAAAAAAAAGACCCTCGCATCCTATTCAAAGAAAAAAATATCTTAAAACGAATAAAATAATATAACTCTTATGAGTAATTTGAAAGAAAAAAAATGCAGAATTTAGTAGAATCACAATATTTTAAAAAAGCTGAATTATAGCTGAACATCTCTCATTTTCAATGCACAACATTCCGACTCCCGAACTATCCGACGTCGTTTTCTCTTATCATAATAAAATGAGAATTATCAGACTTGTATTGGCAACATTGCTACGGCAATAGAAGGGGGCTTCTGCTAAGATCTTCCAATGTGCAGTGCACAAAGTACAAGTCGTAACAAGAAAAGAGCAGTGTTTTGCTCATTGTTCACTGTTTCATCGGTGTGAAGCAGACCTCAGTTCTAATAGTAGCTGCACAACACGTATTAGTTCAATGTTCGTGGAGTATGTTTAATGCTTTTTTTAAGTATACTATAAGGAATATTTCAAAATGGGTGCTAACTGATAAAAAAGTTATAGTGACTATATAAAAGAAATTTTTCGCTATACAATGCCTAGACTCTGCTTTTGTGATTATGACCACTTCTGTGATTCACCTAGCTGAGTTCACATTCTATTTGGTTGAAATAAATGGACTTAGTACTCAATACGAAATGATAAAATACATATTATAGCAAAAAGTTTTGTCATAAAAGCATTGTCTTCTGGTATATTTGGGCTATGAAATGAGATCGTAGAACTCCGATCTAGAAACTTTTTTTTATTAGACCGACCTTTCAGATACATTAGACTGGATGCTTGGAAATGCCCTGTATAATTATCAAGCATACATTTTTTATTGGGAAGAGGAGATATTATATCTATTAGATTGCTGAAC
The DNA here is from genome assembly GCA_026543055.1 of Argiope trifasciata. NCBI lineage: Eukaryota > Metazoa > Arthropoda > Arachnida > Araneae > Araneidae > Argiope > Argiope trifasciata. The sequence continues at coordinate 788,078 of JAPMOQ010059539.1, read as the reverse complement.
GTCTTTTTCAGTTAAATGAAACCTTTTAAGTATGAGTGTTATTTTGCGATATCGAACATATAATTATTTTTATTTCCATAACAAGGAAGATTTCTTAGAAGACTGAAATCTTCAAATTTTCAAAGATTCATTCATGCCAACAGTCAAAATATTACGAAAATCACGGAACCCATTTTATCTGTGTATTTCAGGTTTTAAAGTTCAGAATTTCGACGTTAACATGAAAAATGGTTTTCTGTCTTTCACAATACATCTTCAGAAAGAATATTTGCTTCTTCATTATAAACAATAAAGCATTTTTTTATTATTCGTTTACTTTTAGGCTTAATCTCGTGTGAAATGTTCAATTAGAAAGTAAAGAGCAAATCAAAAGCAATCATTTGATTTGTTAAGGGAAAGAGAAAATGCAGCATACTTGTAAGGTATATTTTATTTAGCAAAGTTTGCGAAAAATCTATTGTTCATTGCGTGCTATAAAACATCTTCATGAAATACATTTTTCAAAGAAGTTGTAAGAAGTTGTAGTTCAGATCTTTAAGGGAAAATTTGCTGTTTCCTTATCCAGGTAAGAGTAATCGGATGAAAGAATTTAGTTCAAAAATATTCTAGATTTGAGGCTCCTTTTTCCTTTTTAATTGCAATCTTACATACAAATCATTTAAATAGCTTAAAGTATAAACACAGTTCTTCAAAGTAAAAATTACATACTTGTTAAATCAAACTGAAATTAAATTGGCAAACATAAACTATTATTTAATTAAAGAATTTATAAAAACACGAAAGCGGTTGTGAGGTGTGTAATTTCGTTCAAGAACTGGAAGATATTTTGTCAATGTTTTTTTAGATAATATTCATAAAGCACTCTATTTATTCCTTATACTGATAATGTTCCTTATACTGACAAAATAATAAAAATTCTTGTTGCAGTTTTAATTAAAATATCATCTCGCCTTTTTTTATTAAACACTTATTTTATTTTTATAAAGCATTGGCATGCTTTTTTGGTAGAGATTTTAAAGGTATATACTTTAATCAAATAATAAATAAGCATATAAAATTTAAAATACTAGTTTACAAAATTATTTAATTACAAATTAATATTGATTTTAAATAATTAAAGACTAAAATGCATAATTTTTTTTTACAATTAGCCATGCTCAGGATGATTAATAGTTTTCTCAATCGTTCAACATTGGAATCATTTGAATCAGTAAAATTTAAAACTTATACGTGTTTTAAACACTTATTATTGTTGCTATTAAAAATTTTTTTTCAGCCAATATGTCCTTATTAATTTCTCTTCCTGCATTTTAATTAAATTTTCTAGAAAATATTTAATTTATTTATATAGAAGAGGATTAAAATTACGATTAAATTCTTCAAAATCTCACATATCGTATAATCTTATATCTTTACTTCTCATTGGCTTAACTTACATCAATTTATCAAAGAATTATTATCCGATATTTATTTTACAAAATAACTGCAGAAAAAAAAAAGAAAAAAATGCGTTGAAAGTTTTATTTATTCAAATATGCACTGGCAAAATACGTACATTTCAAAATCTTTGTTTCCATGAAATCCTATAAATTAATGCATACATCGTAAAAATTTTAACTAGCGATGCCTTAATTTTATTGAAATTATATTTAAAAATATTCGCTTTTTAAATCTACAAGAAATAAAATAGCAATCTCCATAAAAGTTATGCATGTTAATTTAATTAGAACCATATTGTTATTTATTCACAAATGTTTCTAAACTAAAATAATTTATCATATCATGTTTCATTTTTACAAATTTGACTTATTATTTTCATGCAATTTCTTCATGCATTTATCATCATATTTCAATTTAAAGTGGACTTCTTCAATCAATTCAGTTGTATGTAAATTTAAAGGTAAAAGCACATTTCTTATATATTAATCTTTCTTCTGTGAGAATAAAAAAAATTTTTGTTTAGGGTAAGTTGAGCTTATAAGATCGAGAAAAGAAAATAACCATGACTTACTTAATCATACTAAGGATTCCATCTAGTAGCACTAATAGAAATACTCAACTATGTTAACAATGCCAAAACGTTCAGTAAAATTCAAAACTGAACACTTGCAAATAGTTTGAGTTCAATATTTGTGAGCCCAATTAATTTTTATAATTATTAATTTAAAAAAAATATATTAATATAAAATAGTTATAATTATTAATTTTTATAATAACAATTAAAATGCTTTAAAAATTAGTGTAAAATTTGCAAACAAGAATGTAACTCACTAAGACAAAGCAAAAAATGTTGCACACATTTCAGTTGTTTGGAAGCAAACACACAAACTTCGCGTCACTTTAGTTCGCCTAACTCCTTCTAAATTAATCTAGTGTTTAGATATTTTTCATACAAATATTTTCTTAATGAGCTGAAATCAATATGCTTTAAAAATAAAATTACTAACTCAAAGTATATGATTTTTTAAAAAAATGTTTATAGAATTTTTTTAAAAAATTGTTTATAAAGTTTTTTTTTAAAATAGTATTTATTGATTTTTTTAAGTATTAAGATTACAAAAAAGTCCCAAACTTTAACTTTTCTTCATGCACGCGGTTTCAGCTGCAGTGCGTCAATATGAGATGATGTATTACTGCTAACTAGTTAAACTGTTTTTCTAAACAAAAACTTCTATTCTTCGTAGAAACTGCCAAAAAAAAAAAAAAAAAAAAAAAAAAAAGAGGGAATAAAAACTGAATACAAAAATGTAATCAAGAAAAGAAGAAAAGAAAATGTTTAAAACTAAAGCAAGCAGGGAAGAAAAACTATTTTTTTCTCTTATGACAGATTGAGATGGATGAAAGTGTAACGCCAAGTTATTAGAACTTCCTTTAAGTCGAAACTAGCATGTCTTTTGAATAAATAACGTTATGTAAAGAGAATATTAGTCATTGTATGTGGTGATATAAAACAACGATGAATGAATAAAAAATTCGCCATTGCAAAAAATTTGCCAAAAATAAAAGATATGAGTATCAACGAATAGTAGAACACATAAAATAAAGAAAACTTGTTTTCAAATTCAGGAATATTTGTTATTTCCCATTCTACTCCACTTCTTGTTTAATCAAGTAACAAAAAAATCTACTTTATAACCATTCATATTCTCAAAGTACCTACTGAATATTTCGTATTTGGAGTAAAAATTTCAAATTTTAATTTGCAGAGAGGGTAAAATGAAAACTAAATGGAATGTTATAGTTCGGTTAATTGATACAGCATATGAGAGTAATAAACAGTATACAAGAACAATGGTAGATAACATCAGATGCTTTATAGTTAAGCAAACTAACATACAGAAAGTATTTAATAAATTAGTTTTTTTTAGATTTCTTAGTAGTTATCACCAATGATAAATAAGTTTGTTATTAATTCTTCATGAATCGTTTTAAAGTTAAATGAAGTTAAATTTCTGTTTAGTCGTTATAATTCATAATCGGATAATGATGTAGAAATATGAGCTACCTATCTTGTATAATTCATGCACCAGGCAAGAAAGCAATTCTATGCAACAATTTATTATAAACATTTTCATCTCAAAAACTATAAAGAAGTGACAAGGAAAAAACATGAAATCTGTAAACATTAAGAAATTCCACAGTTTAATTAGCACCATAATATTATAAAATAATTTGAAAATTTGTAAATGTCATGAAATATAATCTGCATTGTTAACAATATTTAAAAGGCAACTATTTTTTTAAATCAATGCTACTGTCAAAAGAAAATAAATTTTAATTTTACTGGTGAGAATATTTCAAAAAAATATTCCCGTACAAATTTCTATCGAAATCTAAAACTTTCTACATTGTTGTACCATATTGTGTAAACAATATTGCAAATTCTGTATTTAAAGATGCTAAACTGTATTTTGAAAATATATTGTAAAATTTATGTTATTAATTTTTGCGATTGCACTATTATAAATTCTATTTTTAACAATGTGGTATATATAGTCATTGCATCAAATGTTCGGGGCCGCGGTGACCTAGTGGTAAGGTCTCGGCTTCGGAACCGGAGAATTTCAGGTTTGAGGCTCGATTCCACCGAAGAACCGTCGTGTGAGGGGGTCTCTTGCACGTTAAATCTGTAAGGCCAAACGTCCTCCACCTGGTGTGGAGAAGGGGGTGGCAGTTCAGTTGTAGTCCTCGTCATCTGATCTTGATTCAAAATTACGAGGTCCGTCCCAAAATACAAAATAGCCCTCGTGTTGCTTTAAAAAAACGGGACGGTAATAAAACTAAACTAAACATCAAATGTTCTCTGAAGTGATCAGCAATCCTGGAAAAAATTTTGATATTATAATTCCACTGGTTTACCTCCCTACTTGTAAAATACTCAGCTCTTAATAAAATATCCTACATATGCGCGTATTGATTCTTTTATACCATAAAAGACTGATTTTTAAAAACTGGGTATGCTCACTAAAATAAGGTAGAAATTAGCTCATTATATTATCAATTTTTCAAAAATAATAATACATCCATTGGGTAACTATAGTTTATGAGACAAGGTCATATGATAAAATGTACTTGTAAACATAACAGAAAAATAGCATTATATAAAAGGTAAATTATATTTTTTTAATAAAAAACCAAAAGTTAAAGAAAATATAGATAATAAACAATACAAGTCTAAACAAAGTTTTCTTATAACGACCAGATTTTTTTTAATATTATTATTTTTAAAGAGGTAAAACTTACAAGAAAATCTTATCACAAGTTATCATTTACTATTATAAATTTAATTATTAATACAAATTAACATTGCATAAGGTTAAAACAACATTGAATAACCTGTAATAATCATCTCGAAGTAATAAGTAAACGATTTAACAATAATTTTTAAATAATAAATTTATATTGATTATTTTTTAATGAAAACTCTTTCTTAGTAATCAGCAATACATTGCTAGAATAAATGAAATATCTTGAAGTAATTGATAGATATAGTTTTAGTTTATTCATCTTTTAAAATTAAGAGGAAGGAAATAAAAAAAAATATTTCAATTTATAATTCCTGAATTTCATGTTCTTTCTTACTTTACAATTGTTTGGTTGCATTAAAGATATAAATAAACTCATATATAAATCACTAATAATTTTTTTCTTGCAAAATATGTATTTTTACTTTCAAATTGATAAAGAAACAACTAAAATATTTAATAAAAGTTAAATAAGCTATTGTGAAATTATTTAGAGAAGCTGTATTAATAAAGATTCGGAATAGAATTTTAAATAAATATCTACATTTAGAAAGAAAAGCCGCATAGACCTAGCAGATCAACTTGACCGTTTTCAAGGTGGAGGATTTATGCATGAAAAGTCTATTTCACGGAAAACAGTATATATGATAAATATGTATATGAGATGTAGATAGACACAGTTGTTCGGATGAAGATGTATGCAGGGGAATTAAAATTCAGATGCCGAACCGTGCTTCAAGTTTATGAAACCTTTATGTAAATTTAAAATAAGGGCATAGTCTAATTAAATTAAACTAAATCAAATTCAGCTGTCTATGAGAGAATATACTCAAGAGCACATGACAGAGCTTTTAAATTATGTATATATATTTATTTAATAAAAAACGTCTTTTTAACTTTATTTGTATTCGAATAGTGTAATTTTTTTATACAAAGGCATTCCTATTTTCAAGTTTTGAAAATTTCATTAGAATTAAAAATAAACATTTTTTTATTAAAAGATGGAAATATTATTCTGAATTTTCATTCAAACAAATTTCATTTGGGAATTATAAGACGGACAAAAATTAATTTAACCAAACAACTCAAAAACATTTTGCAATACGAAATAAGTATCAGATAATTACTAGAAGAAGCTTTTATCAAGATAAGGAAATTAGATGTATTTCACAAGCTATTATTGGAATTTTTTTTCTTGGAGTAGTTTTAAAATCGGAGCAAAACCAATTTTTTATAACTTAAGAGATTGTTTAAATGCGTAGAAAAAAAATTTCTTATTTCAGTACATAAGGAATCAAGTAAAAAGCAAGGAGTCGTTGGATAAAAAATTTCAACGATTTTTAATTTAAAAACAAAAAATTATAAACTCTATAACTTTATTATGTTTAATTAATTATATTTAATTAATATAATTATTTTAAAAAGGAAATCTTTTAGAAATAATTCCTTTAAAATATTTTACAAGGAAACATTTTTTCTCCATGTCTTCATATTTATTCAACTGAAATTAGAAATCTAGTGCAATTTAACTCATCTATTCATGTTGGTAATTTTTTTATTGTTTTCATTTTGGTGAATTAACATTATTTCAAGTTTTTAATGAGTTAAATTGTCGTGACATTTGATTCATTCACGGTATATTGAGACTTTCTTAATAAAAGTATTAAGGTTTCAGGGAATTATATACCAGATGATTAAAGCAATTTAGACATATACTTGTGAAATTTAGAAGCGTACTATTTTTGGACGAGAAAAAATATTCAGTTTAACCAGCCAGCATGAATATAAAATATCAGTTTAGATGAAAATACTTTGATCAAAAATAGATAATACCTAGCTTCTCAGAAAAATCCAAAAATAATTTTTTCTTACCATTTAAAAAAAATGTATAATCCAATTTCCATATAGTGGCTCCCGAATTGCAGTTATATTGTATGCGTTATTCTTTCAATTAGAAAATTTTGCAGAACTATCTCTTTTTTTCACAAATTCTCTAAACTAATCGGGTCTATTACCAGAAGATTGGCCATTTACATCAAGCATAAATTATTTTTTATACTACATTTTCTTTGAAAATACTTACAAGGAAAACACCTTATGAGAAAAATATCTCTTTTTCGCATCTAATGAAAATCCTATTCCTTTGAGAAAAAAAACATTTTAGGAAAAAACTTTTAAATGACTATCTTATTATTTCTTGTGGATATTTTAATCCATATTCTATATTCTTTTCAACATGACAGTTGAATCAAGCAAATAATAGTTTATAAACTAATTATTTTTATGAGGTGTTGTAGAAATTTGACTCTAAATGACGCAATCTGCAAAATTTCCTTATTAATTGATATATATCCACATTATTATATCTAGACGCCATTTTTATAACAAAAGATATTCTTTTTCCATGGAAAAAATGTACGGAGCTTGTGGAAATGATTTAAGAATTTATTCAACACATTGTAAGATATTTATAGATAGTTATAGTTTATTTAGTTTATATATAGATAGATATATAGTTTATAGTTTACAGTTTATTTTTAAAAACTAATACACTCCAGTAAATTAAAATAATTAAAAAAAAACAAAATCAATAATAAAAAAAATATTATAGCATTCTAATATAATAGTTACAATCTTCACGCTTGGTTTATGCTCCGTAAAAAATTTATTTCTAGTTACAAAAATCTGATTATAATAACAGTTGAAATATATAAAAACAGAAAAAAAATTACCCTCTCTTTGAAATATATGTTTCTTTTTTTTTGTAGAAAGTCTCTATTTGATGGATGCCTATATCGTTGGCCTTGATCCCTCTAGGCCCGGAGTGACCTTAGTGCAAACACAATGGACCAGATGTTCCCAAAGAAATCTCCATATATTTCCTTCGTTCTTTTCTCACACACCTGAGATCGGAGATTATTTATCTTTTTTTTTTATTCCCGAGAAAGAAACTTCGATGTTCGATTCTATAAAGAAAGAAATATGTTTGAGTTTTGTTACTATACGAAATGTAATATGTTAGATTTTTTGTCTTGTTTTTAAAGTTCTTCTATATAAATTTTATATATTCAATAATAAAATAATTTCGACAGGATTTTGAAATATGAATTTAATTAAAAACAAGTAACTTTCTTGTTTTTACAGACATATAAATTCTAAAATCAAGATAGTTGCATGCATGATTAAAAAATTATAAATGATAAATAAAAAAAAGTTAATGCCAATGAAGCTTGACAATGAAAGTTAAAATGAATTAATGCCAATGAATAATTTGGCATTAATTCATTCAAACATAAGTATGTTAGAGTTTTTTTTTAAAAAGATAAAAGCCTTTTATTTTTCTAAAAGTAAATTTTTAGTTTTAGTTATATTAATATCCTGTTGTAGAGCAACACTAGGGCTATTTTGAGACGAACCTCGTAATTTTGAACCACTGTCAGATGACAAGGAGGACATCTGTACTGATACTCCCCTCTCCACATCACACTAGCTGGAGGCGTTTGACCTGATAGATTTGGCCTGATACTCCCCAAGAGACACCCTCAAATGACGGTTTTTTGGTGGAATCAAGTCTCCAACCTGAAACTCTCCGGCTCCAAAGCCGAGATCTTACCACCAGGCCACAGCGACGCCTAATTAATGGGATATAAATCCATAAACAAACGAAGGATTTTTTTATAAATAGAATTAAAACATAACTATATGATCCTAGTGAAGATAGTATTTATAGAATTAAAATAGAATAGGATAATATATAATATAACCTTACTACCTGGCCACCGCTGCCTAGTAAATTTTCAGTGATGTTTTATAATAAATAAATATAATAATAAATAAATAAAATTTAATTATGTAACAATAATAATAAAACTTTTATCTAAATATTAAAAATTAATTCATTAGGAAATTGTTTCATTAAATCCTTTGGCAGTCATACAATATTAATTTATCTTTAATTTAATATTCCTTTTATTAAAATTTTAGCTAATCATTTTAATTTTGTAAATGATATAAACAGGAATAAAGGATTATTTATTATATATTTAATTTAAATGAAATAATATATTATCTAAATGAAATAGCATTTTGCATTCCTTGGATCACTTACATTCCTTTAACTTTATTCGATGGCAATTTGTGACAATGTAAATATGGGGAAAATGCGAATAATAAATATGTGAAATAGGTGGAGAAATAAGCGAATTTGATACAAAGCAAATTCTTTAGAACTATATACATAAAGTAGTCATTTGTATAATCCTGGTAAAAAAAAATAATATTGAAAGAAAAAAGAAGTATAAGATACACAGACATTGGTTTAAGAAAGAGGAAAGAAGATGAACACATTTGTAAGATACATGTTATTTTGCAAAATTTAAGAAAAACTCATTGCTCATTTAACGTTTACAGGCATTTCTATGAAATGCATCTTCTTCATAAGTTGAAGCTGATATTCCTGGTAGAAGAATTTTCTTTTCATTAAATAGAGTTTTTTTTTTTTTTAATTTTTTGTATCTGGAAAATGAATTGAAATAGTTTTATTTCTGGAGTAATAACGTATAACAACAACTACGATCTCCTTTAAAATAATTTTATTTTAAATAAGGAATTATATATTTTTAAAAATAAATAATTCAAAAGTTACATGGTTAAGAATGCGGAACATTATTAAAAAGTAGTTATAAAAAACCGGCCAATGTATCTCTGTATAATTTAACATTTTTTTTTTTTTTTTTTTTCAAATTTGGAAAAATGCACTCAATTATTTTCATCAATCGCAAGCTTTAAATGTTCATTTTCTAATCTATCACGCTAAAAATATAATAGATTCATATTCTCGCTTGAAAATCCTATACCAGCATTCGTAATATACCTTGAAATTTATACCATATAATGAAAAATGCAGGACGTACCTATATTAATTTATTATAAACTGTTTTGTATTATGAATACTCAAACTATGGGAATTTGAAGAATGTTTATATATACTTTTATTTGCTTTTTTAATGTTTTGCACATGCGAATTTTTGTATTAATTTATCACCCAGAATTTCTCTAGATTTTTTATTTGAAACTGTTTGAAAACAATTGTGAATAAAATAAAACATTTTCTCTTATTACCAAATATTTTTTTAATCATTGTGGACATGTCATAAGTAAAAGTGTTATCTAATACCAATTAACTCTTTTCAAGACAAAAATGAACTAATTTAGATACAACTTTGGGCAACCTGGAATGTAGAATTATGAATATTAGTCTATTATTTCATTTATGTGTTATACTGAAATGGAAAACTATAAATATATTTTATGTTTATTTTTTAAATAAAAATTTCTCTTAAACATTGTTTTTAAATATAGATTTCTATAAATAATTAAATAACTGAAGCAATTTTTTTCATACTTAATGACCAATATTTCCAAAATATTTCTTTATTTTAAATTAATATTTTAATTCATTAATCATTTGGTTTTATGAAACTGTTATTTCTGAATTCGAAGTGTAAAATTGTTTCAAAATAAAATACTCTATGAAAGTGCACAAAGTCACAAACTGCTAAACTAATGTGATAATATTTTTTTCAAAAAAATCTATATTTGATTTTTCAATTAAAGAAAAAAAATCACAAAATTCAGAATATTTCAAAATGACATAATGCATTTTACTGTTTAGAAGAATTTTCTAAAATGTCGAAGTTATGAATTCTTCACCAAAAAATGAATAAATAATTCGGGTTAAAAATAAAATTATAACTTTTACCGAGCCTTTAATACATTCAAAAATACATAAGCAGGAAAAATAACATTTGCGTATTTAAAATTCTTTCAGATACTAGTATGGAATTTTTAGAAATGATAATTAAACAACAATACCCTTTGTATAAAATAAGGAAGGAAAATATTAATAAATTTAAAAAAAAACATAAATCAAAAATAAAAGTAATATTAAATGCATCAATTGGAAAACTTCAAAATCGAAATTAAAAAGTTTCGATATAATCTATAAAACATAATTTCAAAGATAAGGATTCCATATATATTGTAATTAGAAAGAGATAAAAGAATGAAGGCTTGAAATTTAATTTGAGATTTAGTTTGTAAAATAAATGAGTGCTCCTTTAAAAAAAATTCTTTCTTAACATGATACCTAAAAATAATTGTTGAAAACAAAAGTTCTTCGTTGATTTTTCAGTTTTATACCATAATAAACTTTCAGGGGCTTCTTTCCATGTATTAATTTATTCTTTGTTGCTTTGAAAACACTCAGAAAGAAATTGTTTTTACTATTGATTGTTCCACGAATAGAAATGTTGTAGTTCAAGATATTAAATTCTATTTAATTGAAATTTCGCGGAAAACAGTTTTCTGAAATAAACTGTTAACTAAGAAAAGTTGCAGCTAATTTTATCTGTTTATAACTTCTGAAGTTTTTTAATCAAAAACACATACACACAATTTCTATTAAAAAGATGAAAATGAAGTTATAAAATATATTTCATACTTTACACGGTTACCCTCAGGAAATAATTCTTTAGATTTAGACAACGTGAAATAAGAACTTTGCAGGAAGATAAATAGTTCTTATATTATTTTAAACTAAGCAAAAAGATACATAACTGTATTTCTAAAGTAGGAAATTTATTAAGTTCAATTTATATAATAATTTTTATAAAGTATTTAAATATAATGTTTGCGAATTTTCTGATTGTATCGAAATAAAGGTTTTTTGTTGAAATGCTGCAAATAATGGGGCTATTGATTTATTATTTTGAAATAAAGAACTATCTAACAAAAACAGATATAAAATATTCTTTTAAACTGGAATTGAAACAGATGTAAGCAGCTCCAAAAATTGCTGTTTACAAAAAGACTGAGGATAAATTGATTTGTGATTGAATAACTTTTTTAATTGTTTGTAATTGTTTTAAAATTAGGGATGAGAGCTGTTGGTTAATTTCAAACTCGTTTCTTTCTTTTTAAAACATTTTCTTTTCACTTCTTTTCCTTCAGAAAATGATTTTCATTTGAATTTAAGGAATTGTAAAAAAATATTTTCAAAAGTGAAAAACACTTTTCTTATCTTCCTAATCTCTTGATGTTTGCAAAAAATATTGTTGAAATTTTATATCGTGTTTCAACTTTTTTTAAGATAATCAAGAGTCTTATCCATAGATTTTCATCTAATAAGCTATGTGACTATATGTTTGTATGAAAATTAATTTAGTACTAATTATTTCAAGGAAATAACTTGACCGAAATCAGTGAAAAAATCTATATTGTTTATATAATAAGGATGTAAGTATATTCTCTTGCAAATTTATAAAGAGTTAGGATTAAGATATTTATACGAATAGTGTTTTCAAAATATTCCAATGCACTTTCCCAAATTGTATTCTTATTTTTCAGATTTCAAATTATAGTTTTGTACAAAATCATTTATATCTCTATTGTGTGGTACTCAGATCTGGTATTACCAATATATGTTTTATTGCTACATAAATCATAGATTTTGAAAATTAAGAGCTGTTTAAAGGACATATAATATTTTTGACTTTGTATTCCATTAATAATGTATTATATGTTGCAATTGTTTATTATATGGCTGCAATGGCGACCAAAGATGAACTTAAAGCTCAAAGTGTATTTTATGATGCCTAGAAATTAATGTTTCAAGACAAAAAAATATCTCATTTTCTTTCCATTTATTATTACTATTACTATTACTTCATTTTTTATATTTCCCGTGCAGACACTGGCATTTCTATCCATTTCCGAAAAATAGATTTTAATCATTGTTTTTGACTTCAAAGTCACGTTGAGGTATGAAATTATTAGTTTTTTTAGTTAAAAAATATGTGAATAATAAACGCATCAAAATATTATATTTGCCCTAATCAATCATTCTTAAAGATGTTACTTGCTTGATTTTGAATCGTTTTGAAAAAGAAACGACTGATTTTTTTCTAAAATAACACTAGTTTTAACAAATGAAATCATTGATTATTTTATGCCTTTACGTTTTTTGAATTTATTGGCTCCTAGTTCCTTTAAAAAAAAGATATTTTTTAAAAAAGAATGTTGTTGCTCATAGCACATATTCTTTTGCTGTAATTTTATTTTTCTATAAAGAAAGTTCTTTGAAGTGATCGGAAAAGAATTTTAAAATATGAAGTAATAAGAAAAACATAATCATTTTAATATACACTAGAAATATGATAAGAATTGTGATTTCTTTTAATTTTGTTTGTTATCCTTAAAAACACTTTGAGATATTTCAGTGACTTTCCTTTCATATAAACCAATTTAAAATTGAAGCATGTATATTTGTTTATATCTGCCGAACGAATAATTAATAATTTATGAAGAATTTATTGAGATATTACTAAATTTATACATAATATATTGCATTTCAAGTTACAATAATTTCTTGCACAACTGGATGGCCTGAAGGGGATGAATTGTAATTATTATAATTAACTTATGATTGTAACTCCCTCCCAATCTATAATGCTTTACCATAAAGAATAGAAAGGAAATACTAAATGTCAGTTATTTTATTCATAAAAGCCATGATTTTTCCTTAAATCAGATATACATTTAATTCAAAACTTCATTTAATTCAACTATGCATTTATGCTAAATGTCTCCTAAGTGTTCGATAGAATAATTTTCAAAAGCTGAACGTATACTGATTACAATTTCAACAAATTTTGGATTTGCTTTATATTTTTTATGTGATAACTTGAAACTACTAGTAATTTCAATTAGATAATGATTATTTCAAAATAAGCGTGTTCATATTATTCTTTGACATAATACTTACGTTTCAAGTAAAATATCCTTCATTTGTTTGTCCATCCCATATAATATGCGCACCACATCCATTAAAAAAGTGTTATTTCCTAAAAGATCAAGGTTTCAAAAGCATGGAATGCAGCCAAACCGAAAAATGGGCTATGTTCCCGATATATTTGCCGTCCTTTTTTTCTGAAATCATTGTTTGATAGATGTCTGTGTTTCTGGCCTGGATCCGTCCAGTCAAAGAGAAAACCAATGTGCGTACTCAAAAAAATTGGTTTATAAGGAACAGATGTTCTTCTCCAGAGCTCTCTATCTTATTTATTTATTCCTTTTTCATCATTCCTTCACACCTTAGATCAAATATGATTTATCTGTTTACTTTAGGAAAATAAAAATTCTTTTAGATACTCTGATCGATAAAATACATCTGGATATATATATTTTTTTAGTAAGATGGGATTATTCTCTCTTAGTTTTATTTTTCCAGATTTTGTATGAAGATTCATTTGGATTTATCTACTTTTGAAGTTTCCAATAAAATATAGATGTGTTTTCTATTCTTAAGAACTATACAAACAACATAACTTGAAAAAATTCCTTGTACTTGTGCATGTTGTCCTTGCGATTGCTTACAAACTGTTTCAAGGGATTAGAAGCGAAAATACCAAATACACCAAGTAACCTATGATATGTTATTTATATAAATAAAAATGAATGTTTGTCTGTATGCGCTGCTGGGCCTTTCATCCGATCACGATAAAACTTCGAATATAATATTCGCGCTTTAAATATGCGACCTTACTTAAAAAAGCCATGCTTTTCACATTATCAGTTGTATGTTATGTATGTCCCTTCAAACCACTGGTAAACAATTGCAAGGAGTACAGGCACAAGGACAAAGAATGTCTTTAAGTTATGTTGTATGTATAGCTCTTAATAATATAAAACACATCTATATTTTATTGAAAACTTCCGAAGACGAACCCTTATACAAAATCTGGAAAAATAAAACTAAGAATGAACAATCCCATCTTACTGAATAAATATGCCCATAAGTATTTAATGCTTACGAGTCGGGTAGTCAAGAATTTTATTTGTTTCTGCTGAAGATGGAAAAACAAAACAAAAAATACTGCCTACCCTAAAGCTCTTGGATAATAAAGTAACAAAGAATAGAATAAATACTATTTACACTTCTCCTTTATATATCATTCCATTTCAGTGAACGTATTCATTTCCAATACGAAAATAAATGTTTTTCTTTCTACAAATACTAATTAAAGAAAATAGTTATTTTAAATTTCAAACGATGTTTCTGAATTTATTTCTTTTGAGGCAGCATTGTGACGGGTACCAGTTAATTGATAATAAAGCAATGATATAAAAAACGGCTACATTGAAGTTTCAGAGCTATCGATACTTAACAGCCAGTATTGTAAAAAAAATGAATTTTCTAATGCTTTAAATAAGGAAGGGGAAAAAGATAAGAGAATAATTCAACAATTAAAAACGGTCGAAATTCTCAAATGTAGGAAAAAATATTTTCCAATACAAATCCAAAAAATCCCAGAAAACACAGAAATTCATAGAGTGATGATATGATAAAGCTTTCAATACTTATAACGAGTTTCAATTTAAATATACGTCTTTCCATTGGAAGACCTTCTTGTGATCTGTGCATATTGCTATACGTGATGAAGAAATCGAAGCAGGAATGCTTATGAAAAGGACTGAAAATTGAGGTGATATAACTTGGAAAACCTTTCCGTTAATATTAAAATTCTTACGTTAGTCAAGAATGAATTACATTGTTTGAAAATGCAATTGTTTAAAACTCTATAAAATCAATGATTTTCTAACTGAGCTTCTGGGCTTTCTAATGCCACGATTCTGTAAGTAAGCATTCAGTGCTTGATCAATACGGGAATTAAATTATTTACAACTTCAGCATAGGGATAGAGCCAGTTTTAATCTTTAAAATTCCAATTTTAGAAATATATTTACTTCCATCTTCGTTGACCTAATTCAGATCATGATTTTTTTAATTTAATTCTTTATAAATCATATCACTTTTATTTCTTCATGTAACCTTGCATTAAAATTCTCAATTAACAGAAATCAATATTTGAAAACCTATCCAATGTATGTTCAAGAAATTGACTTTGGTATGAAGTGGATTGAGTGTTATATTAAATAATTTTTATATTTGTTTCTATTGCTGATTTTGTTATCAAATTTTTCCCTTGGAAGAATTATTATTATTTTCTTTTGCTTTCATCTAACCAGTTTCTTTCTACGTATTTTCTAAATATTTTTTTCAATTTTAAATCTTATTTCCCAAGTTGGTTTAGCCAATTTTATACAGAAATTTCTTCGTAATCCTTCTCCGTGTAATTTATTTTCGCCTGAAACACTCACGCTATTTTAATATCAAATAGGATGAATAAAATATTTTTAGCGCAACAGGTGTTCTAGTGATTCCTGCATAAATAGCAAACAAAGAAAAAAAAACAAGGAAAATACAAAAAAAAATGACCAATCAACATAAGTTCTTTCAATGGAAAGGCGTGACTAATAAGAAGGACAAATATATTTTTTTTTCTGGAAGAAAAGAGTAAATATATATTAAGGTATCGACTACATTCAATGGAAAAGTTTTGAAAAATTTCATTTTTTAAAAACTATTTATTGTTTCTTGATGTACTGTCAGTTATAATACAAAATACTATAAATAAAATAAAATTATTTAAAATATATTTTGAGAAAAAGAGAAAATTGTAGTAAATTCTAATGAAATTCAGCCAAAATGGTTAACACACTACAGAAAACTGTATTGCACCAATCCTATTTTTCTCTGTGCACAATTTATAGAATACAATGATGAATGAAATGAAACAAAATCTAAGAAATATACTGAGATGCAAAAAAGTTGTGGGTAAAACTATATGTATATATGCATTTTTTCATAAATTAACAAATTCATTTCTCTAAAAACACCTTTAAACGAAAAAACGTATTTCACCAACAATAAAAATTTTGGTTCATTTCATTGCCCATAAATTTAAACCATGAAACCAAAATCTTAGAAAATTCTGCAGATGCAGAGAAGTTACAGGCAAAAATATAGGCACATGTGCATTTTTTGGCATAAATTTACAACTTAAATTTCTAAAAAAACCTATAAATGACAAAGTATTTCACCAACAAAAAAAATTTTGGTTCATTTCATTTACCTTGTTATTTGAAACACAGGCTGTAATTTTTATGTGAATATCTCTATTCTTTTTTGAGATATAGTGTTAACGGGGGAGAATATTTATGAAAATTAAAGTTTTGTGAAAATTGAAATCAAAGACAAATTTTAGCAGAAAAAATATGTGACTCTGGATGATAGGCCAGGTCTTTATTTTCGTATAAAAGATCATCTGTTTTGGGAAGAGGGGAGTCTGAACTACATGAAATAACAATAAAATAAAAAATTTCCAATGTCGTTGATAGTCAGTGTTTTTAATGTGTTCGGATACCTTAATCCAGTGGTTTCCAACTTTTTTGTATCGGCTCCCCCCTTTTTTAAAAAAATTAATGAATTCCCCCCTTTAAAAAAATTGTAGCGTCCCGTTAGTTTATCTAAAAATCAAATTTCATAAATACTCAACTAATATAATTTACTTAATGGGCTACAAAATAATATACGATATTATGTAAAAATATAACATATTTATTATAAGAAATATAATAACAAAACAAAAAAAGAATATATAATTAATACTACTACAACATAAAAATTTAATGCGACGGTTGAGCTTGTTTTTCGGCACAAATTTTCTCAAACCATGGTATCATTGAAGAAATCGCGGTTCTCAGTTCCTTTTCAATCATCAATCGAGATCGATACTTTGTTTTTAAGACAACTACTGTAGAAAAACCAGTTTCACATAGGTTACAAATGTCAATAAAATTTCTAAAGCTTTGTTTGTCGAAGAAGGAAAATCGTAAAACCCAAAACGTAACAATATTATTTTCATCTAGAAACATCTGCTTTAATGTGCTATCACTAGATAAGTCAATTATAATTTCCTGCTCTGCTGTCGTAAGGCCAAAATAATCCTATTTTTCAACCACAAATGGGTTTCTAATTCATTCATATTTAGACATGTCAAGATCTTTAAAGTACAACGAGAATTGCTTACATAGACTGGTCAAATG
Source organism: Argiope trifasciata (assembly GCA_026543055.1). Classification (NCBI taxonomy): domain Eukaryota; kingdom Metazoa; phylum Arthropoda; class Arachnida; order Araneae; family Araneidae; genus Argiope; species Argiope trifasciata. Next base: position 770,325 of record JAPMOQ010059539.1, on the reverse strand, counting down.
ATTATTAATAAGAACTTTACTTTCTTCTATTTCATCAGCAAGACAGGTAATTTTAAAAGTGGGAAACATGTCAAAGTTATTTTTTTTAAACTTATTATCCACTGTTCCAATTTTTTCCTAAATGCAGTAATCTTGTCTTTCTGCGTAAAAGCATGAATTTGAGCCCCTTGCATTGATTTATTTAAAATACTGAGTCTTTGAAAAATATCAACTAAATAAGCAAGTTTTACAAGGAATTTCTTGTTATAAAACAAGCGTGCTTCATCTCTATTATTATCACTAAGAAATATGGCGATCTCTTCTTTTAGCTCAAACGCCCTTTGAAGTACTTTGGCACGAGAAAGCCAACGCGTCTCACAATAATAAAGAAGTTATCTATATTCTGTCCCCATGTCATCACACAATTTTGCGAAAAGCCTTCCTCTTAATGGGCTATTTTTGATAAAATTTACAACTCTTGTAATAATTTCAAATACTGTTAGTAGATCTTCCCCCATATCTCTAGAAACATGTGATTGTCTATGAATCATGCTATGCGTCCAAACTGCACGAGGAGCCACCTTTCGAACTAGTGCATGTAGACCAGCATTTTTTCCTGCCATAGATGGAGCTCCATCTGTGCATAGTCCAACACAGTTCTCCCACAGAATGCCATTTTCATTAAAAAAATTATCAATGATTTTAAAAACCTCCCTTGCAGTAGTATTGATTTCAATAGGTTTAAAGAATAACATGTCTTCTCTAACATCAGTTTCCACAACATATCTTACATATGTTATCAAGTGTGCATCCTTAAGAACATCGATAGCCTCATCTACTTGCAACGCGAAAGAAGATAGTTTTACTTTTCCTATTTATTGATCGTAAAGATCTTCAGATATATCGGATGTTCGTCTTCCCACCGTATTATCTGCAAGTGGAATAATTTTAAGTTGATCAGCATATGATTCACCAAGGATCGTTTCTATCATGTCAATAGCTGCAGGTAGCACCAAAGTTTCTCCTATTGAATGGGGGGGTTTGCATTTAGCAATTCTATAAGAAACTTATAATGACGCAAGCAATGCTTTTTGTGTTACAGACGTGGTCTTTGAAAACATTTCTTGTTGTTTATTTAAATTCTCTAATTTTCTTTGAAAAAATTCTCTTGTCTTGCCAGCGTAATCTGCATGTACTTTTTCAAGATGTTTTAATTTATTCGGTTTCATGCTGTCTGAGGCCAAAGTATTCATACACAGCAAACACAATGGACGTTCTTGGCCGTTAATAACCTTATATGTAAATCCTAATGATAAGTACATTGGGTCATATTTTCTATATTTAGGTTTACTATTTTGCGAAGATATATTTCCGATATTTTTATCATCTTCTCTTTTGCCCTCTGCTTCTGCTTCGTTTAATTTTCTTTTCAAACCAGTTACGTATTTATCCATCTAAAGGGGGTATTATTTTAAATCAAAGATTTTATATTAATTTAAAATACAATACAATTATATCAATATTTTCTTTTAAATAAAATATCAGTCTTAATTGGGATAATTTTTAAATATAGAATTAAAAACTAATTTTTTTTGTCAAAATTAATTACTGGAATATAAAAAACATAAAAATAACTTGCGCTCTTCTTACATAAACGTGAATTTTTCCAATAACAATATTCATATTACTCAATTAAAACGGTTGTAGTATTAACGACTTAGAATAAATGAATAATGATTGATGAATGATTAAGAAATGAAAATCTACTCACCTCATTCCGAAGATTAATTGAATCTTACGCAAAGAAAGCAGACCTCAAAGAATATTTTTACCATTTTAATGTGACGAATAAAGACGAGCAAATTGCGAATACAGAATGACGACTGATCGAATACAAAATCCACCGGAAACATAAATAAAGAAAAATGATTAGACAGCAAAAAATAATAATAATAACTAAAGTTATTTTGTTGCTGCTTTTTCATTGGTGACACTCCCGTCTGGCCGGATGAGTCAGCAACGGTTAATGGTGAATTTACGATAAATTAAAAAAGCGCTAATAGTGAAAAAATAGTATATTAACATCGGGCAGGATGTTATTTTATTGTTTCGGATGTTTATACCCCTGGCACTTCGCGATAGTGCCGAAAAACTACCTCAACATTAAATTAGCATTTCCTGGTTAATAAGGTACAATTATAACTTTTATGAAATTTACCTCGGTGTTAATTTATTTAGAAGTTACCAAAGCAAAGTGTTTCATTCTTTATATAATCGTGGTTATCGCAAGCACTACTAACGAATTAATTCTGTTCATAGAAAACAGAAACAATCAGATGCTTCTGTTTACTGAAGTTTGGCGAGAGTAAGCACGAGAATAACCGGGATGTTGCAAGTGCTTATCTTTTGATTCCCCGCCCCACCGGTACTCGGCTCCAAACGCGAAAGCGAAATATTTCGATTCGAAGATGAGTATGAATGGGATGTTTTAGCATTTTTACATCAAAAACCCGTGGCGAGGATTGTGGATTACGTATACTGCTGATTCATTTTTTGACACCTATTTGACTTTTTTGGTTTGTATTTGAAAATGATATTTTGGAAACAGCTACACGCTTCCCTTGCAACAGTAGGTCCCCAGCTAGGGGGGCGCGCCCCACAGGCTGGAAACCATTGCCTTAATCTATAATAAGGAATTTCATATCTCAATTTGTCTCTTCGGTCCTTATTAATTTCTGAATTTATTGCTAATAAAGGAAAGTCATAATAATTATTTTTTGAAATGATGAAACTGACAAGCAACAATTATTTAAAGTATTTTTATCTACTTAGTGATTTGATATTATATCACTAAAGTGAACGGTCTTTTTACTGTAGGAAAAAATCAATATAAATCGTCGTAACTTAAACATTACTTACAAGATTTGTTGAAATTATTACATTCCATTTTTAAATAAAAAGACGGAGTGATCAGTATTTGATAGAAATTCAATTTATACTATTTAAATAGGTAAAATTTTAATACTGAAATATTTTAAACATACAAATTTCCTATTTTAATAAAATAAATAAATAAATATTATAAATAACATTGAGAGTAACAGTTGATTTTATTGTTATTATAGGTGGCTTATTGACCACACATTAACTTAATCGTCATAAGAGTCTTTTACTAAATATATATTATTTTATTAAATTTTGAAATTAAAAAAGTTCTTACTTTTCAGCATAATTTACTTAAGGGTTTCTTTGATATTCATGAATTATTTAAAAGTATTCTGACCTGAAAGATATTTCTCAGCAAAAGAAGTAATTTCTCAAAATATGAAGAAAATATTAATTATATTATTATTAAAATATATTGTTCTTTACAAGACATCTCAGATCTCCATTGAGCTGCCTTTATGCATTATCCAAACATTCTTCTTTTTCAAAAAATATAACACAATATTTTTTTTTAATGTATTAACTTTTTACTGTATTTATTGAACGAACAAAAACTAGAGATGTTTATGTATTGTGCCTATAACAATGTACCTAATTAAAGTCACTAAAACTGATTACAAAGATTATATTTAAAACAAATAGATGCACTTGCAAAAAAATTGTATATCCTTTAAAAAATTAAATTAATTTGACGCATGCACACGGCGATCACAAATTAATTTTGGCGTCCTAAGTTTGTAACTTTTTATTAATAAAAATGAAATCTTATTTCTTTTATTATGGCGTTTTGTGAAAAATTTACTATTCAATGGTTTGTATTACATTCAACGTGTATATTCGTCATGGTTTGACTTTAAAAAAAGGGGATGGGTTTAGTGAAATTTTTAAAAAGATATTCAAATTAATGGTCAAAGTATAAAAGTTGTAAAATATATTAGTTTACATTGTATTACGATATAATTTTTACGAAACAAGGTTTTAAAAGATTTCTAAGTAAAAAATAACTTAATAAATTAATTGCGTTTTCGACTAATAAAATAAATTTCTTAAAATTATATTATGGAATATTTTCTTAAAAACTGATAAAATGCTATATTTTAAATGTTGCAATAAATGTCAATAAGAGGTTATTTTTAATACTATCCAGTAATTATCAATAATAACAAAAACTCTTAGTATTAATAATGACTGATTAGAATTTAAAAAATAACAAAAAAATTACATTGACTGTAACATATATAAAGCTATAATTTGGATTTTTGATTTACTCATATCTTTCCTTTTACATGAACAATTCAGAATCTCAGAAGAATTTATTCCTTTCACAGTGCCAAAAATATTCAGTCTTTATTTATTTCTGATTTTATTAGAAGAGCTCTTTTATCTATTTTTATATGTATGCCAAAATAGAAGCCAAAAGATAGTACAAAAAGATGGTTTGAAATGATAAACAATAAAGAACCTAAGTTTCTTTGATTATTTGTAGACTTAATTTTGCATGAAATCATGATGAAAGAACAAAGAACTCAGAGATAAAGTCAGAAATCACTAAATGTACTATAGAAGGGGGGGGGG